>VXCM01000349.1:3115-165615 GCA_014773175.1 Lucifuga dentata
GGGTGGGGTCATATGTGTAAGGAAGTCAAGGACATCTTTTTTGATTTATGGCCCAAAGCTAACTTAAACATATGTTCTTCACTTAGCAAGTCAGTAGGTCAATTTCAGACAGTTCAGTGGGTCAAAATAGCACATAGCAGGTCTATCGTGTATGTATGCATACAGGAGAAAATGGAAAAAGCCAGATTAAAGGATCATACCAGTGATTTTGCATGTTTGAGCCCAATAAGTACTACCTGCAAACATGTTATATCACTGATATAAAATTTCCAAAACATAGAACTGCATTTTAATTTGTTTATTTTACTAAATCCACTCATCTTTCAGAAATCAAATACTCAGATATACACCAACCTTAAAATAAAATTTGTCACTTGCTAACACATACATATGTAGAAGGGATGGCCGTTTTTAAGTTCTCAGTAAAAGCAGTCTTGTCCTGGGACTATTCCCTTGCAGAAACATAAATTTTCTCCCATATAGCTCCACGTTGGATCAGTTAAATTAAGTTACTTCGCCAAACAAAATTAACAGATGTGTTCACTGTGATTGATTACTTATCTCAAGCATGTTTTTAGTCTCTACAATTTGATTTTAATAGAGTACTGGAATGAACTGAAACCAATGGCAGTCTGAAACATAGGGGGGAAAAGGGAAAAAATTCTAAAATTTACCATTCCAGTAGAATGGTAAAAATCATTGGTATTCTCCTTTAAGTCACAGTGGCGTCCACAGTGATGAAGATCAAGTTATGATTCTGACAGGCTCCATTAGAAGAATGTTGCCGTTTTGGCTTAAATTGTGTTACTTAAATAAGAATTTGTCCAACAGAATTAATGACTAAAATGGCTAATTATTTGGCTCAACTATAATTAAACAAAACATTTTTAGATTCAGAGTTTAAGCACAGCCTCAACACACAATCTGCCCTGATCTCATTTGAGAGATTTCATCATGGCAAAATGCTCTGACCTTCTCCAGACTGACACCTGTCCTCTTGACCAGAGCCTGAAGTCTGGCGATGGTTTCATTCTCCCTCAGCAGGTAGGAGTTGAGGGGTGAGGCCAGATTGCCATTACGCTTGTCAGAGACCATATCAACAGAGCGGAAGCCCCTGTGCTTGGCCTGGCTGTCGCTGGAGTGAAGACTTCCCTCTGGAGAAACGTCGAAGGACATGAGGACCTCTGAGATCTCCTGAATGAACTCTAATTTGTTGGGAAACTGGGGCAGCTCTTCTGGCAGCTCGATGAAGTGGTTGTCAATGTCCACAAAACACAAGTTAGCCTGAAAAAAGACAGGTGATGATATTAACTGATAATCCTGCATACAACATTAAAAAAAGATAATACTTAAAGAAAAAGGCATTAACGATTGTAATCTAAGTTAATGATTCAAGCTGGATCTGTTCAGACATGTTTATATGCTGAGACATACTCACTTCATGCAGGAACAAATTATAAAGCCTTATGGGAAATTTTCATATCCTGATACTAATATTTACATATCCAGGAAAGACAGTAAGACCTCCTGGGTGTCCGATGGTCCATGTTAAATTGTATAAAGTGTGGCAAACAAGCACTGTTTGTCCTGGCTTAAGATGCTGGAAGCAAAATATTCCTTGTAAATTGAGAGAACTGAGCATGTTAAATTAAAAAAAAAAAAAAGAAAAACTCAAAATATCTGGAGTAACTGGATAATTGAAAATACAGACACAAAAAAGAACAAGAAATAAACCTCCTGTTCCCTGTGTCTTTTATCAGGAGAACAATAAAAGGCTGACCTCTGTAAAGTGAGGATAATAAAACTGCTTGTTCGGATCATAAATTAACACAATGTCAAGTTGTAACAAGGCAGAGGATGCCTGTGTTTCTGAAGGCACAAATCCAATCAAGGCAGGGTTCATCCACTGAAATACTCAATATCTTTTTTGGCATAGGAACTAAATAACGAGTGTATAGAGTTAAGGGTTTATTTGTGATCTCAAATAGATGCAGAACATTCCGGTCTCTCAGTATACATAGACCCCTTTCATGCAAATTTGACAGCTATTTAACACCGTATCACTTATAACTTAAAAATGTATAATGCGTAGATTCATGACAGGAGTGGGATGGGTACATAAAACTAACGACAACTAGTGAAACACACCGTAGTAAGACAATCATGTGTCTCTGTGTTTGGGAGTCTACCTCCTGTGGAAGCTCTAGCTTGGTGCGGTCATCCTGTCCGTTGGAGTGGAGGCCCATTAGATACGGCACAGGGGCATCCAGAAAATGGAGGAGGGAGGCGGGCAGAATGGGCACGTATACATGCTGCCACTGGAAGGGGAACATTAAGGCTGTGATGCTCTCTGCCACCGTCATCAGCCTCTGATAATCTGTTACATAAAAAGGAAAAAGTGACAAGACGTACTGTAAAGAATACACAGTGCAGAACTTTTCTTGTTCTTTTCCTGGCTTGATTCTTTCTCTGAGGCCTGGATGAAGTTTTGTTTCAAGGTGT
Source organism: Lucifuga dentata (assembly GCA_014773175.1). Lineage (NCBI taxonomy): Eukaryota > Metazoa > Chordata > Actinopteri > Ophidiiformes > Bythitidae > Lucifuga > Lucifuga dentata. The sequence continues at coordinate 5,618 of VXCM01000349.1, forward strand.
TGTGGTGCTTTCTGCAGCGTAATGCAGACATTATGTACATGCAAAAGCCCACTACATGACAAAATGAACCATAAATCCAGCATTTATTGTGATGCAAAGGCTTTAAATGAGCTGACCTGAGCTCTACATTTAAAGTGGAAATCTTAAACTCAATAATTGTACAATTTACAAAATATTTACAGTGGGGTCCAAAAGTCTGAGACCACTGTGAAAATGCTTCTATTTTGCATTCGTTTTGAATGTAATACAAGATTTTTCATTAAATGATAATATCTTCTTAACAATTTGATTGAAAAGTTGAATCTTTGACAAATGTAGATGAATCTCAGAGTATCTTAGCNCCCCCCCCCCACTTTAAAGACAGCACACACTCCAGCTGGCATGGACTCCACAAGTTTGTGCAAAGCCTGATGACCCAAGCTATCCAGCATGATTTGACAAAGTTCCAAAGAGCTTCTTGTGATGTCAGACTTTTTGATTATTTCTAGATTTACATGGAAAACATCACAGATTTTCAATGTGGTCTCAGACTTTTGGGCCCCACTGTATATATTCTGATTTACTATAACCATAGTGTAAGGGAAACGACCTTGAATCCACCTTGATCAAATATCAAGGTGGAAATTTGGAAGAATCTGTTCAGAATACTATAATACTACTTCAGCCTAATGGTTGACAGCTGAAAGTTCTCTGGGACCAAAGGTAAAAATCAAGGTAAAAGTGCCCTGTGGATCGATAGCGGCACTGTTGAGCAATGTTCTGATGAGACAGTCGCTGCATTGTTTGTATCTCATGTTTTACCAGCATGTGCACAAGGCCTCACATGCACACCATGTAGACTTTAACCTGCCACAAAGCCAGATATGACAGAAATCAGGACATACAGTACAGTAACACAGTGACAGATACAGACGTTTAACAAACCCGTTTCCAGAACAGGGGATTTCCTATAAGCTCAGGATTTCCCCACATTTCAATTCAGCAGATTTGATTAAGCCACTAATCCTTTCTCAGCCGAAGTGGACAAGAAGCCGAAAAATAAACACACGTATGACTACAGTTCAGAGTGCCTGTGGATGTAGGAATGGGGCTGGATCACTCAACAACCTTAAAGGAAACAACTCTGGTGACATGCCACAAGATTGACCTCTGGCTAATGTTAGACAAAATTTTCCTGCCATGACATCATACAGCAACTCTCCTCCATGCACAGGCATTCACTTGAGACAACTCTTTAGTATACATGCAAACATGCATACCGCCCTCTTCATCTGCATTCCTGCTCTATCCTGTTCACACCTCCTGCATTCAGCAGCAGCTCTGTCTCTCCTGTTATGGTGCCAAAATAAATACCATTCCTTCATTTGGTCATGTGCTGGTCCATGAGAAGAGGCTGTAACTGCAGCTTGGGCCTCTCCCACATTCCCTTTCTCAGTAGGTGACCTCTCCCAGGAAGATGACAAGAATACTAACATTATCCATCTCATTGCTGAATTAGGCCACCATAGAGCTGGGTATTGAACTTTTTTTTACAGATTAAGTATTGACCAAATTGTATCCAAAACACCAAGAGTCAAAAATTGTCAAGTATTGAAATCTGGCACAAATTTATTGAAATGTTAGTTTTGCTTACTTATATTTTAATAGATGAAACTGGTTTTGTCGCTTTCTATAAAGTGAAAAAGTAAGTGGAATCAGTGAAATGTATATCACGTTTTTAATGATTTAATCATTTTTAATTTGCCTGCTCTTACTGAGAACTGGTATCAGTTTGACTTGCGGTGATGTTTACACTACTCACATCATATACAATGTGCAAAAATATGCACTATAAGCTAAAAATATTTTTTTAAAAACTGGAGACGCAGAAGTGAAACTGCTGCAGATTTTGCTCCTGACCAGTATGTTGATCAAAACAGCTTCCTTTTGACAAGAAAGTCTGTATTACTTTAGTAGTCAGTGTGCACACATGCAACTATGGAGGCTATTTATTGATTTTGAGTATTTCATATTTTCATTTGGTCCTAATTTAGTGGAGAAATCTCCAGAATGAAATATAATTTATCAATTCTCTTAATAGATAGTTCCAGCTCTGTAGATTCTGCTTTAGCCTTAGTTTGACTTGTCTTGCTGTTTGTCTGCGTGAGTGTTCACTTCTTGTAATTAGATTTTTGAGATACATTTCACAACTTAGTGAAGTGACATGGCCGCCTAAAGGAAAAACGAAAATGAGAAGTTGTCAGCATAAAATTTAAATAAGAGGACTGTAGTTGAGAGGATGTTAAATACTGATGGGAGAGAACAGCGGGTTTGAGGCTCAGATGTAATGAAGAGCAAAGCCTCAGTGCAGGTATTAAATAAATCCATCAGAAAGTCAAAGAAAAGTGGTGTTTGTGTGTGTGTTTTAATGGTATGCACTAAAAATATGAGAGAAGTGAGAGTATATTTACTAAGCTGTGAACAATATGAATGTTCACTGCAGGCTCAACAGCTCAGGATGTGTGTTCCACAACTGCAGCATCATCATCAGGACATATGATGAACTTCTCCTTCGGGAAAGTAAGCAAAAGTATCAGGCTCTATTTCAGCATTTCATACAAGAGATGCTTTCCAGGGTCTTTTAATGTTTTGATTTATGAATTAATGTGCTATTTTTAGCAAACTTACAGTCATCTATTTGCAGAACATCCCTTTTCAATGGTGTGCAGCCTGTTTCTCACTACCTCATCTCTTCTCGGTTGAAAATCACCAGGGCTTTACTCTGCACAACACCCTTCACACATTCTGAAGTGATGAGCCTTGTGGGGGAAAGAAGCATGATGTCACTTCTAACCAATAATAATGATCCTGCATCACTCCTATCCTCCTAGTCTCGGGTTGCCTAGCAACACCTCAGCATTTCCCCTTCAGCTTCTCCCTGGCCCTAGGCATTTTGTAAACAATTTGCCTTCTCTTGTCATTGTAATAGATGCAATCACCACAACAACTCTTGTATCCTTAAATGATTCCCTCGCTGTTCTGCACACTCACATTCTCTCCAAATGAACTCCACTGGAGAACAATCAAGATTTTAATATAACGTACTGTGAAGCACTATAAATACCTCTTCTAAAATCTCAATCAGTTTAATAAATTATGGAATGGAGAAATCTGATCTTAACTGAGACACTGCTATTCACAAATTAATACAAATGGGGATCCTACTGTGTATTTTAAAATGCTGAGTCTTTTATCAAAAGCTCCAAAGGGTATGTATTTCATTGACAGACTGTCACACAGCTAGAAAAAACTTCGACTTTAAACTTTAACTTTAGCCTGCTTACTCTGGCAGTTCAAATGTGCAATGTGCACACTAGAAGCACCCACATGGCAAAATACAAAAAACAACCTCTTACACAAAAAGACACTACTAATCAATCTTCGTCTTCATCTAAAGTTGAGAATCAGCCACTACAGTGCTGCAACAAGGGCTTTGATATGTCAAATATATAGCAATATTTTGAGTTAATGAATTCAAGTACTTTCAGAAACCTGTATCACTTCATTACAATGCAGCTTTTAAAACAGGGAAAAAAAGTACATATACTCTATCACCATAAACAATTACAAAGATCCCAGAGAACATCTAGTCTCATCCATCATGGCATCAATATGAACACTGATATCCCACTGAGCTCCATCTGCAACTGCTTCTGCTAATGAGATCACATCATTACATGACCACACTTCAATTTCCCTGAAAATGGCTGTTACAGATAATGCATGCAATTTTCTGCTCTTCTATGCCAGTTCTTTAGAAAACATGTGCAGTTTGAATGGATTGTGTTAATACGTTGCAGGACTTCAGTACAACTGAGTACTTGTCTGTCTGGTTTTGATACTAGATGGTAATGCGACCAAAATGTAGTGATCATTTGATGCATCTGGGTGTGACTAGATCGTGAGTTTACTTGTAGCCATGGCATCCCTGCTACTTACGCTGTGAGTACAGCAGTATCTGCATCTCCAGTAGAGCACAGGTGAACAGCTGAAGAACATTCTCCACCCCAAGCAGATTAAACATCTCACCGATGGCAAAGTCAAAGAGTGGCAGTTCAGATGTGCTCGGCCTCTGGCACACCACTGGGCCATAGACGCCTGAGAACTTGAGGGAACGCCCAGAGGGTGGCTGGGGCACCTCGTAGAGGACGTTGTAGATGTAGCTCTCCAGAGGGAGGGGTGGTGGCTGTGGGGAGGTGACAGCTTGGTAAAGTTGCTCCAGCACCTTTCTGCAGGCCTGAGCAAAGGCCATTGGCGTTATCAGGCAGATGCACTTTGACACATACAATGTGTCACGACTGATGTCATATGAGTTGAAGCGCTGCAGGCGGGAGATGGCAGGAGCTGCATGGAGCACAGGGCGAGGCTGACAGTGTTGGTGCCGTTGATCCTCAGGTCCTTGTGGTGAAGTGGGAGTGTGCAAGATGTCATACTGCTCTGCATTGTGCATGTGGTAAAGGGTCTGCATAGCACTGCAGATCTGCTTGCTGGTCACCTCCTCAAAGAATGTGAGGGCAAAGCCGTACGTCCGAGAGCCGTCCTCTCTGGTGATAATGAAGGAGTGGAACTGAGGCTCCCGAGAATCAACCTGGGTCCGGAAGGACAGACCCTTTGGCATACACAGCTAAGACAGGAGAGAGACATTAGATGTGCAAAGGTTGGGGAAAAGAAAAAGAAAGAGCAGAATGAGACCAGAAATGTTTTTAAGTAGCTACATGATCATGCCTGTTGTTAAAAATAATAATAATTTGAGATTATACCATGCCAACTGCATCTTGGTCAAAGGGATTCCACTCAACATTCTCTGGATAATGAGCTAGAACTTTGGATTTAAAGGTCCTCCGTAAGGGACTCTGCTCAAAATTTTCACCTGGAAGAGAAACAGAGAGAGCAAAAACAAAAAGGAGAAAAACAGTCAGCACATGATTAAAATGAAAATAGAAGAGCATAGGTTTAAGGTACCAGACACAAATCCAGAGGAGAGAGCAAGTCAGCATATTTGTCTTGAGAGGAAAATTGTATTGCATCATTTAAAGCTGTCATCCTGTTTTAAACAATATGAGCACAATAAAATCGTGAGAGAGCATCTAATATTCCAATATAAAGCTACATGATTTTATCAGACAAAAAAGATCAACCTAATGTTAAATGCCTAAGAAAGTAGAACATTTAATGATCAGAACGCTTCCTGACAGCTTTAATGACAATACAAAGCATCACAGAAAATAATCAGAGAAAGCAAAAATCGTTGAGTTGGTTTTAACCCAGAGTGAAGCAGAAGTGATGCACGCACCAAGACAGTACTGAAAAGTCATTCAGAGTGTAGGGGGGAGAGTAAACATTGACCAAGCAACACCAGTGCAGGCAGCTCTGTGTGTGTGTGTGTGAGAGAGAGAGAGAGAGAGAGAGAGAGAGAGAGAGAGAGAAACAGAAGCAGTGATTGTCAAACATCAGCTGATTGTTGAGTTGCTGCTGAAGGATGTGAGGGAGAGGAAGGACGGGAACAGAGAAAATAACTTGAGGGGGGGGAGGAATCAGAGGGAGGGGAAACAGAAAGATCGAGCCCCCACACCTGTGCAGAAAATAACTGTGAAAACTTAAGATTTGAAGAGTTGAACAAAAGAGGGCTGCTGTGAAAAAAAAAAGTGCCAGGTTAAAGGCTGAAGGGTAAAAGCTTGAGCTGAGGTTAATGGGGAGGAGTGTGTGTGGTTGGAGGGTTACCTTCATTTGCCCCCGCCAACTTTCCTCTGGCCCCATCTCTGAATTTAGTAGCTTCTATATATTGGCATAAAGCTACACAACAAATAAAACAAAAATATCATTAAAAGCTTGGTTCTGGATGGGTAGCACATCACTTCTCAGTATGAGCTAACACAGCCTGACAGCCCTGCTGCATCCAGACATCCTCATCATGTCTCTGCCAGGTGGAGATGCTAATTCAAGCCAGCTGGTGCGGTTATGATACAAGGATACAGTGTTGCTGTGTCGAAGTTTCCCTTTGACTGAGACTCTAATCCACACCAGAGCCATGTGGATTAAAGTCTCACCATGAACACACCCAACTGTGTTCCAAAAAAAAAAAAAAAAANAAAAAAAAAAAAAAAATGCATAAAATGAAACTTCATTTGATGACAAGAAGCAATTAACTGTTATGGGAAGAAAACTGTAAGGAACACAAACTTTTAACAATCCATTCAGCAGTTATCACAAAATCTTTCTTTTTTCTTTTGTTTTTAACCTTAAATGACTTACCTACAAAAATAAATACAGGTAGAGTGCAAGTATTATACAAACGGATAGTGACATTTCAACAAATTTCAACATTAACATTTTTAATCTCATTAAAGGCAACTGCATGAAAATCTTAACTTTGAAATTAAAATGTATAATTTTTGCAACAGTGTAACTAACTAAAAAGGTAAATTGACTAAGATTGTCGCGCAGTCATTTTTCAAGAATCATAAATCAAGGACAATTGCAAACTGATCATTGATTGTTATCATCAGCCAATCCGATGCGTCATACGTTAGAATATTTAATTTGACAGACATGTCTACTTAAACCGGATGAGATTTCCACTGGGAATTAGAGCCAAAAATGGAAAAAAAAAAATTAAACTGACAATTTTGTAAGAAAACTAGCAGTTATTTATTAAGTAGAAGAGATATATTGTAAATGAAAATACAAGGACTTCATTTAATAAAGAAAGGTCTCAGTATCCAAATGGACTGATACTTGTATCCTTTAACAGTCATGGGATTGGAGAGAGAACAGGCCGACTAGCCCTGGGGTTGACTGATTTAGATTATGTAACATTTTATATAAAGAAAGAACCTTTATTACAGGCACGGCCTTTTGCTTTCCTCTCCGTGCTTGCCATTTGCTATGCACCAGCATGACAATCCTGCTGACAGGCAGCCAGCCACTCATGCAGCAAGTTAGTTAAACTAATTACGTGATACATACAATCTACTCTTTTGAAGTTTTGCAGACTAACAGAGAATTAAACAGAGTTGATCTCTAAGCAAGACATTAAACCAGACTTTAGGCTTAACTGGGGTTTACTACCATTTGGTCTAGACTAGGGATTACGTCTATACTTTCCTTTAGAATAACCTCAGTGATGACGCACAGTGAGATGAGATGATGACGCTCACACCTCATGACTGCATCTGTTATCTCTGTGGTACTTTTTAACATTTATGATTAATCCCTGAAAGTACTTGCAGACTATTCAAGATAATGTCAACTTAGGCGTTAACATTATCTGACCACATCAATATTCTTCAACAGCAGTTAGGGAGGACTGAGTGGAACAACATGCAAGTGTATGTAACACTAAATACAGTGAAATGAACCCTGGAAAGGAAATCAAAGTCTTAAGGATTTGCTGGTTAAATCTGTTGGCTATCTTCATATCCAAACTGCACACACACAGAAAGTAGGGCAGGAAAGTAAATTCAGAGTACAAACACATCAACAAACCAAGACAGCCCATGAGAGAGGGATTTATGTTTAGCAGGAGCGGTGAAAAATAAAATTTTGTTACTTATGATAATTATTTGATTTTTATCTTGCCTGAAAAACTCAAGAATTAATATTTGTACTGAGCTTCATTTAAGCATATATGTTTGTTTGTTTTTTACTATGTTCACTGTTCAAAGCGATGGCAATTGTTCATTTGCATAAATCACACACTGAGTCTGGTCCACAGCCGTAGCTGCATATGCAGCAAATTTTGATGCATGTAAATGGTTGATGCAGGGAAAATGGTTTAAAACACATTAAAGGACTCAGGACTCTCATTTCTCCTTTTCCATCACTGATTACATTTAGAGAAATTACTTGGTCAGATAAAGGACTGTTATTAATAGAATTCTTTCTCAGACAGCATTAATTATCACATGCTTATTAATCTCAAGTACAATGAAACTATATTCTCTTGTCTTTAGTTAAGCTTAATTAAATAAAAATGCTAACAGTGTGTTATTCCTTGTTTTTGAGGGTACTGAATGTAATGGCTGTTATATGTGTTTTTAATTGTCTCTGGGTGACAGTGGGGTTCTGAAGCACAGAGGGATAACTGATATCAGGCTTTGGCTAAATGGACAAACCTATCCAGAAAAATAGGAATTTGTTGATCATACCTAACAAAAAAAAACAAAAAAAAAACAAACCCTGATGAATGCAGAAATCTGATGTTCATTAAAGGTNAAAAAAAAACAAAAAAAAAACAAACCCTGATGAATGCAGAAATCTGATGTTCATTAAAGGTGGGTAGGTTTAATCTGCAATTCCTCTGCGATCCTGCGCTACATATTTAAGTTTATCACTTATCAATAGCTGCATATCATATCTATAGCTAGCAGGTAGATGTGGTACAAACAGTCATGGATGCTGCTCTGACATAAGAAGACAAGCAGAATAATTTAACTGTCAAACATCTGTTACCAGCCACAGGATTGGACTGCAGAGAACAAAACGTAGCACCGCAAAGATGCTGTTGCACACTCAAGAATGTGCAAGTTTAACTTCTCCCTTGGTGGGAAAGAATGCAACCTCTCACATTCAAGAGGCGCAGAGCAAATCTAAACTGCGGACTGACTCCTGTGAGTCAGTCTTCTCCAAACAGAGAACAGCAGTAATGAGCAATTAGCTCACCCACCTCTGACACAGGAAAAAAGTCAGGGGAAAAAAAACAAAACCCACAGGAGACTGCTTTTACATCACATGCAGAAATCAGAAGGTGGGAGAGCCATTCATCCTGCCTACAAAGCAAATTCCACCCTCTATAAAGTGTATATCAAATAAAGACTGTCATTTAAAAATTAAATCATTTAAAAATCAAGCTACTAAAACATAAGGGTTTCCATGTGCCCACTGTCCACATCAACCAGCCTTAATGAGTAAATGCAATCTATTATTATTTGGTGTGAAAAGAAACCTAAGCCAAAATGATTTTCATAATGCACAATTTGCAATACTGTATGTACTGTACTGTTTCTGACAAACATGGGGTAGCTCAGATCAGCTCAGACCAAATGTGAATTTACTTGAACACTGTGTCAAGTACACATGGATCTGCTTCATTTACTTTCAACAGAAACAGATGTTCTTCTTCTTCTTGGCAGCCGGTGGTCCTCAAGCAAACTGAAAGTTTCATAAAAAACACTATCTGTTTCCACCACAAAGCTCCCTGAACTCTCTTCATCTCTTACCTAACTCCAGTCAGCAGAATGAGTTGAAGCCCATGCAGCCAACAGTAGCTGTTACTCAGTATATTTACATGCAAAACTTTGGTTATACTCAGATTTAGACAATTAATAGATTTTTTTTTTCAAACATCATGTAAACATCACGATTAGATCAAAATCAGGATACATAGCCATCGCTGTACTCTGAGTAACAGATTGTGGTTTTGTGATTGTAGGTAACAATCCATGTTAGATTTTATGGGCTAATGCACAGTGAGACAAAATCAGCTTTTTATCACCTTAAAAATATTTTTAAAGTTAGGCCGTTTGTCTCTCAGAGCAATACAGAGAGGCTGGTGCACACTTTAATCCCAGCAGGCTTGACTACTGCAACGTTTTATCTGGTCTGCCAAAAAAAAAAAAAAAAAANAAAAAAAAAAAAAAAAAAGTCAGTTAAAATTACAAAATTCTGCTGCGCTAGTGCTGACCAGGACCAGAAGGAGAGCACACATTACGCCGATTTTGAAACTCTTTACACTGGCTTCCTGTCAGCTTTTGTATTGATTTTAAAATTATTTTATTAGTTTATAAGGCACTACATGGTCTTGCACCAGGCTATCTATCAGAAATGCTTTTAATCTATGAACAAGAAAGGCCCCTTAGATCCTCTGGCACTTTGCTCTTAACTGTTCCCAAAGAGCAGAGCTAAAACTTGGCGATGCAGCTTTTAGTTGTTATGCTCCAAGTAGCTGGAACAGCCTTCCTGAGGATCTGAGACAAGCTGAAAATATTGATATTTTTAAACATAGACTTAAAACCCATCTGTTCAGCCTGGCTTTCATGTAGTGTTTTATAATTTTATTGCATCTTATAGTTTTTATACACTTTTAATTTTTTTTCTCTTACAGCTTACAGTATGTTTTATTATCACTGCTTTCATTTACTATTATTTATGTATTATGTATGTACATTAGTCTCACATTCTAATACTTCTGAAATTTGTCAATCACCTATAAAGCACTTTGAATTGCATTGACTTCTGTGAAAGGTGTTATATAAATAATGATTGATTGATTGATTGATTGATCGACTGACTGGTAATCAGAGTAAGCAATTTCTGCATGCACTTCCTCACCTGGTAGTGCTTCCCCTCATACACCAAACTAAGCAACGAGTCATGTATATTTAGCAAACTACTCTTAATTCCATCCATGTATGTGGCTTACTCACATTTTTGCCTTACTCACAGTACAGACAAAAATTAAAATATAGTGCGCATGTAAACATATTGTTTGGGATGTAAAGCTTTTGTCTAGCCAGTGTAGTGAATTTAGAGTTTGGCTTTGAATTTATGCATCCAGAGTCTGGAGGTTTGGATGATGGTTCTGACACAATGCAGCCTTCGTGCGCTTTCTGCTTCTGACAGAAATATTTCAAAGAAATATTCTTGAACTAACTCCAAATATGTTGCTGGCAATGCTTATGCTGCATTTGTTGTGTCTTGGAACTAGGAGGTTGTAACTCGGGATTACGTGATTTTAGACCACCCTGCATTTCAGCTAAACAAGTGGAAGACAACGTGGATGCCTCCATGAAAACTATCATTTTGTTTGCTCTGTCCAAACAAAAGAAGTTACTTTTTAATGTTTATGAGTTATTTACCTTTTCAAAACAGCTACTGCATTGCCAGTATTATATAATTAACCAGTTACTGTGTCTCTATGCTGACTGATTTAAAGAAAATGATTCTAAACATTCATTTATAAATAGAGAAATTACTGTTTACATTATGAAATGGTTGGGAAAGCTCAGGGTTGGGAAAGCTTGTCTGATTTTCTGAGTCCAAATTCCAACTTGAGGGGTGTTTTCTTTGTTTTTTTCTGGACAGAAATTGGAAATTTCGAGTACCCAATTTTAAAAGAACACAGCATTCAGCACGGTTCCAATGATAACCAGTTCTGAAAAGGCAAACTGGTCCTATTTCCTAAAGCCTCTGACTACCCAAGACTCATCAAAAGAGCTTAGCTGTACCACAACACAGTAAACGGAGAACATGGCGACTTCAAGTGAAACAGACAAATCAGGTTCCATCTCTTATTTGCATTTGCAAGAGCCAGAATCTTCTGTGGGCTCAGATCATGCTCTCAGTCAAGTCTTCATTATGTAATAATTTCATGCGTCATGATAAAACACTGCACCCTCAAAGGATTGTTAACTGTCCAATGAAATTACAAAACATGTCTGAAGCAGATTTTGAAAAACACTGACAGGAGCCCTTTAACAGGCCCATAAATTACCAACCATGAGAGAAAATCTGAATGCAAGCTCACTCTACATGCATTTAAAAGCCAGCTTTCATGTCGAGCCATTCATCCTCATTTGTTTGCTGAGTAGGATTGTGGGAGAGAGGCTGCCTGGGAAATTCTAAAGGATATTTAGCATTTGAATAAGTGGAGCCTGTGTGTACTTATGTCCCTCAGCTCCCTGTTCTCCCTGTGAGCCAGTGAGGTCATGCATATGCTAATTAGCCTTCACCATGGAACAGAACACTGTGCTTAAAGAAAATTTTTGTCATTACTTTGTGTCACACAATATCTGAATCATCATTAGACTGTATTAAAAATCGGAATAAAACAATTATGCCATTGTAGAAATACTGCAGCAAAGTACTACAGAGATGTGGTTCATTTCCTTCATGACAAAAGTTATTCATCAGTAGTCACAAAGGGTTTTATCAGAAAAATTTGACACAAGATCCCTTCAATTGATCATTTTAAATACTTGTGCGCATGTTCAATCAGGTCACTATTGGTCTAACATCAGCAAAATAAACACTTTGACTGCTCGACTTTTCTCATAATAACTGTTTGGTTTACCTAATGAGGAATAGTTGCAGTATTACCTGACCAACATTTTCTACCCACATGGATGATATCACAAAGACCATTATTATCAAATATGGGCAGCATTTTGTTTTCCTCGGGAAAATGGCAGAGGACACAAGATCAGGTTCATTTTATTACATGAAAAACTGAAATGAAAAAAACTGCTTGTAACATTAATACATCATTTTTTGTTTGAACACAAAAAACAGCTGCCAAGTATAAGCTACCTCATGCCTCAAAGTCTAGCTGACTTGATCATATACAGCCAATGGAATTTCCACAGCATTTCCTTTCCTTGACTCAAAACCGAAACAGTCAAATGTATTGGTAACCCCCTTAACCTGCTTCTCCAGTAAACAGCATCAACATGCAGGAAGTAGCAAAGGTTCAGCCACGCATTTCCACGGAGCCCCAGATTTGACTCCTGCACACAGTTTCTACCAATTAAACTTTTCACCCAATTGGAAATGCCCAACATGAACCCTTTCACATACCCAGTAGCATTTTAACAAACCCATAGGTTCCATTCCACTCCATTAAACATTTGAAATGAAATCTGCAAACATGGCAAGAAGGTACTTGGAGAGCGCGTACCTCCGCCAAGGATTTTATAGGCTACCACATTCTTCTAGATCCAGAATATCTGTAAATTTTAATAACTGATTCCTCTCAACATTATCTATATGTCCTCCAAATTTCATCCAAATCCATCCATAACTTTTTGGGATATCCCGCTAACAAACAAACAAACAGAGAGACAAATAAACAAATGCTGGTGATCACAAAACCTCCCTGGCAGAGGTTAAAATATAGCTAGTTTGCAGACACTTTTAAAAATGGAAGGCCAATCAATGGGACATCCGTAGGGTGTAAATCTTTGGCCCTAAGGCGATTTGATTACGATTATTTAGGAAATGAACAGACGTATCGTGAAGTTTTTAATTTTCACTACAATTCATTTTGAGCTGATCATTTTGATATTCTTAATTAAGCACAAAACTTTATTTTTTAAACTTATGTAAATTTACAAATATGACTAGGGGAATTACACTTTGCATTCCATTATTAAAGTGTAATTAAAGACTAACAGAATACAGCAATAATTTAATATTGTTATTTCAGAGAACAGGAAGAACCATTGTCAATCAGTGTGACGAGTTGAAGCAAACTGCTATTGAAATGTACAGAAAGAAAGAAATTAATATTTATTTATTGTCTTTGAATTGTCTTAATTTAAATCATTAGAACTAATATATACTTAAGTCTTAAAGGCCGCAAAATGAATCAAAATGAATGGTAGATTTGCCATAACAATTGGCTGATGACTGGCCCAGGTGGCCCACACGTTGTCAGAAAAAAAATCAGTGTGTACGTGTGTGAGTGTGTGTGTCAGTGCCTGGTTTTGACAGCTGACTGAATCTGTGCAGCACTGACACAATAGCATAGAGATTCATAAGACATATAAGACATTAATAAGACACAATAAATTGCATTTTCACAGTTATGTCATGTTACAATCTAATAATGAGATAGTGTATTGTGAGTCAAAAGTCAAAAGTCTATTACTAGTCCTTACGCATTGCCGGATAAGCGGCTTTTTATTGCCATGAGGCCTCATCCATACTTTAATCCATGTATGATCGTGGTATTGACTGGTGATTCAGAGGTCTAGGGGCCCACTGTGAATTTTAGCCCGAGGCCCCCGGCAGGTTAATCCAGCCCTGAGTGTTTTGCTAGAAGCCATTACAACAACTTTTGCACATTTTCTGTCGTTGTAAACGCTTACAATCAACCGTTCTGTGAGAAACACATGATCATCAGGCCTGAATCCATTGTAAAATAAAAAAATAAAATAAATGTGTAACACATAAAATATTCACCACAACAAAACATAAACTCATTTTGGTATGAAGAGTATAAAATCTGTAGCAATTTTGTGGATGACTTATTATAAAGCCTGTAGGTTGAAAACACGTAACGACTAGGAGTTCCCTCGATGCTCACCGAGCTTTACAAACAGGCTGAGATCAGATTAGCTAGGCCTGTGTGCGCTGTATATGATTGTTTTATGTTTTATATTTAACAAGAAAAAATATATGACCCATGGTAATCTCCAATAAACGCTGAATAATAACGCTGGCCTGGTGATATTAATCCTCCCTCCGTCCTTATCTTACATGTTTCAGCATCCGCGCGACGTTACACCGAGAGCTAATGTGCTTACCGGACAGTTCGTCGGGTTCCAGCCCGCTTTCGGTGTCGAGTCCGCAGATCACAAAATAATCTGCAAACCGGCAGGACCCGGAGCTGAAGCCGGTGGTCATTTTGAGACTGGTCCGGTGGTTCCCTTATCCCTTCAACAGGGAGCATATTAAAGGGACCCAGAGAAGAGATTTTTCTCAGCCATCACGATTGTTATGTTACTGCGAAACTCAAGCTTGCCTTGAAAAATTATACCTAGCTAAGCTAGCCGTAACAAGCTAGGGTACTTCCGGTTATGAGTTTCAAAATAAAAACAAATATAGACATACAAGTCTGTTCTATGACCGAAATATCGCAAATTTAAATATCAAACGTGATGCTTCAGTTATGGAATATACCACTAAAATGCCATATCACACTGTTATATGATGAAATCTTTAATATTATATGCAATTTTTATTTTTCTTACGTATATGGAAGAATGGTCTGTGGATGCATGGTATAAACCTAAATTGCCATCTTTTAGTCTTACAAACAAAATTTAACTTAAAAAAAAAAAAAAAAAAAAAAGATCTTTATGCGCACAGTTACAAAACTGGTAGGTTTTAATACTGCACCAGAAAGCGAAATACAGGTTATGTGGGTTCGGACAAACTGAAAATGAAATTTATGTCATTTTTTATTTCTCAGAATCTATGTTTCAGAAATGTCCTCAGTTGCTTCAGATTTATTCTAGCTCAATGATTATCAAAGATATGAGTAGCACTTTTGGAAGGGAATCCCTTTTTTTTCTTTAAGAAGTTGAGTGTCTTCTTCTTTTCTTTTCGTCTTTCCCTTCAGGGGTCACCACAGCGAATCATCTGCCTCCATCTAACCCTATCCTCTGCCTNGTCTTTCCCTTCAGGGGTCACCACAGCGAATCATCTGCCTCCATCTAACCCTATCCTCTGCCTCCTTAAGAAGTCTTTAAGAAGTTGAGTGTAAAGGTTTGGAAAGTAGCCAAAGTACTCTCTGTCTAACAACTTATTTTTTTAATATCAGTTTGCTCCCTTATCCGTATGTTTGTGATAAGTTTGTTGCACCACTGTAACATTGATATAGTCTGTTTTCATGCCACAAAAATGAGTGAATGACTGAATGAAGGAACAAATCAATCAACCAATCAATAAACAAAGCAATCGAGTTTTTTAAATGCTCTTCTGTTGTTCCATTCCATACCTACAATTATGACGAGCAATGCTTCATTTTGAAGGATTACTTCATTTCCGAGTTGTAATGTCTTTTTCTGTATGTCTTCACACATCTATGAAAATCCGAGCGTTGCAGTCGAAATGCATTCTGGTCCATACATTTGCTGTAGTGCAGTATGAGGAACGGCAGCGTTGCTTGATTGTGTGTGTTTATTACTGCAGGGTGAGCAAATGCAATGTGAAAGCACTCCAAATGTCACACAAAGTGCATACACAATGCAACAGTCATCGTCATGTGTAGCACACTATGGACGGAGTGTTAAATATTGCTGTCTGTTCAGCTAAAGTGGCCTGCTGTTGCATTGCTAACCCAGCTAGCAGCATATTACATAGGCTATGACGGTGACTGGCAAGTAAAGAATACTTAGTTGTTGCCTTGATGTTTATCAGTTATTTTGAAACGTACTTTTTGAGCAACACGGCGATGATAACAGCTTCAATTTAAAAGAATAATAATAATAATGTAATTTATTTGTTAAAATGCGGGAGCCCCCTAACGACGCCGGAGCTATAGGTTCTAGGCCTCTGGTTCGCCTTCATCGCCTAATAATGGACAAACCGCCTCGAGAGCAGCATTATAAAGGTAATGCTACAGTATGACCACATGGGGGCACTGTTTCCTTCCCTTTTTCATGAACTTGAGCTTCTAAGAATTTGCGTTCGCCGTTTATTAAAAGAACAGTATGCAGAATTGGGGTTATACAAGTTTAAAACATTTTTCTCTAGTTTCGTAAATCACAGAAGAATTGAGTGTTCCATGTTCTATATATATCCTCTGATTTCGAGAGATCTTCAGTTATAAATATGTTCTAAGAAAATTTAATGTATTATTAATATTAGTATTTATTAGTATTATGAGTATTAAAACGTATTACGTCAAATCCTTATGTGGTAGATCTGCAAAAAAGACGGAAAGACATGTTTTTTTCTCATCATTCATTTCTAGTTGGTAGTTGCTGTTTTGTGATTTTGGAAGTGATCAGGGGCTAATTTTAAATCAACCACATTCTGTTAAGGTAATTTGAATGATTTAATAAATATAAAAAATAAAATTGATTAGGCAGGACAGAAAATATCAATACACACCTGTAAACACTTCATACTGCAATACATCAGTCACTACATAGTACAACTTAATACTGCATTTCCATCTGTCAGCAGAATTATATATTAACTATTCCACTGCTTTTTGAAACATCTGTCATGGGGTTGTAAGACATAATAGTAGTAGTAGTAATAATAACAATAATAATAAACTGCATTCAGTGTGAGTTGTTTATTCTTAAATTAATTTAACAAATAGGAAAAATATTTTTGAGGATTTAGGGTTGGGAATCGTCTTGGAAGAAGCTGAATCCAAAGTAAGTGTTCAACAGTAACTGAAGATGCATTTTCCAAGACAACCATGTACTTTAGGTGTATAAATGAAAAATCAAAAATAACAAAACACCCATTTAAACAACCGTAATGTAGAACTATTTGCTGCCACATGATGGCAGACAGTGCTTATTCATTGGTACCCACATATAGAAGTAATTTGCAATTAAAATTTGACTGTTTCTTTATGTAATATTTCAAATCTAGTTTTGAGAGGGGAAATTAAAAACTTACAGTATAAAATGTGATTAAAGTTCAGTTTTAAGACAAAAGATTGACCCTTCAAACAGTGAAAAACAAAAATCTGAACATTTGCCCAATCAGCTGCCTTTAAATATAAGCAATGGTAGCAGATTTAAGGGGAAAAAAAAAACAAAACTCAGTCATCCACTTTGAGTCATTAAATTACATGATTTTTTACCTATATGTACATTCACTGCATCAATCTCTCTGGAATCTTCCAGAAAGTTCTTTTAAGCAGCAGCAATACACAAGAGAAAAATCACTTTTCAACATTTAAATGAAAAATCCAGTTAGCTTTTATAGCAGAGAATAAAATTAGCCAAAAAAAAAAAAAAAAAAAATTCAACACAAACTATGCAGAATTCTGGCATCATAATCTCTCCCAGTGAAGAATGGAAGCTAGAAGAGCAAAATACAACTGAAACACCTCACAGTCAGTTGGCGTCTTCCCACGAGTACTGGGACTCATCAGTGTCATGCATAACACCTCCACTTCTAAAATGGCAAAGCATAAAATAGCATGGGGTGGAGATGGAGGCTTATAATTTGGGCACATCCTGGGGTGTATGTATCACCTTACCATATACAGAACTCCAGAACCCATCTCAATAGGAGGCAAGCCTTCAATTTACCAAATTTACTAACCGGGACAACTCCGTTAGACTTCACCATTCTGTGTGGGTTGGGTGATTCTTGCCACACACAAATTAGTTGTTTTGGCATAATATATTGTATATTCACTTGTTAACTAACAATACCAATTTGAATTGAGGGATACTTCGGTTCTAGTTGTTTTTCTTTACAAGTTACAGCAGCAAAGAGGTGCTTTAGGCTGCTAATAGGATTAAATGCAAATAGATACCATTTCACCCTTAAACTTTTTATGAATCCAATCAAAGTTTGTATAGTCTGCCTCCTCAGGAAAAACCCCTGACAGTCCAAAGAAACGCAACATTCAAGTGGCATTAATGTCAACAAGACCATGAGTAAGAATGTAGAAAAGAACTAATGTGTGGTGGATCCAGGCACCTTTCCAGAAGCGTTGATGCAAAATGTGTTAAGATCATACTGGGAGGGCAACAGGAACTCACCAATACCTCAATAAAAGTTACACTTAACAAGGTAAGTCACATTAATTTTTTCCCACTATTTCATGCTGCATAAATTTACCAAGTCAAGCACCAGGTATCAAAATAAAATTTGAACAACTAATGATTTTGGAGTGATGTGACAATTATTGCTGTGATGGTAAACTTCATTAAGGTTCAAATTGAATACCAGTGTGTTAAATAAATATTACAAAAAAAAAAAAGGAGTNAAAAAAAAAAAAGGAGTGGAATGTAAAGGTGCTACATACATGATAGAGTAATTGATACACTACTGACAAAGCAAAATATGTTCCAATGATAAAATTCAACTGTAGCTATAACAAAATACTGAAGACTCAGGATTTCTCTAAAGGCTGGTGGTCTATGAAATGATGTTTCTAGGAGCTTCTAAGTAGCAAAGATAAATACAATATTTGTGGAAAGGAGATGGCCGTATGAAGCCACTGGCACTTTCAAAGCAAAGCAAATCCAAGTAACAATATTGTGTGAATTAAAATCCTGTAAGTAGCACCTTTATCTGTGGCAAGAATTATACAATGATAAACCTCTTAAATAAAATTAAAAAAAAAAAAAATCTTATTTACATGATGTGCCACATTCAACAACATATCCGACAGAAATCAAAAAAGAATTGCAAGCAGCAGCCAGATTATACTTTACTTAAAACTAGAAAGAACCCACCACTGCATGCATTTTGTGGTCAATGAGTACTCATTGTACCAGTGTTCAGATTCCACTGCCGGCAGCACGAGGAGGCCGAGAAGATGAGTGACGGCCATGTCATGTTCCTGAGCTGAGCTGAGGGGAGGGGATGCAGGATCAGCCAGCAGATGAGGTGGTGTGTTTTGCTTTTTTTTNTTTTTTTTTTTTTTTTTTTTTTTTTTTTTTTGTGTGTGTGTGTGTGTGTATGTGTGTTCTACTCTAGTTTCTGCTGCAGCTTTTTCTGGAAACACACAGGCAAGATGGAGAGCACAGCGAGTATGCCAAGCACAGCCAAAGAGTTCCAGGACACTGCCTCGCCCGCTGTGGTCAGTTTGTACAGTGTTGTACCTGCGTTGATCGCCACAAAGGATGGCGGTGCCACTCCTGCCAATGAGCCAATATGAAGACAGGTGAACCAACATTTCAGACAAGTGAACAAAAACAAGTTAAAACAAAGAGTAAACTGAGGAGGGACGGAGAGCCTTACCAAGAAAGGTACCAAGGAAGAAGACTCCTAAAGGCACATTGATGACAGGTGAGGTGATGTTGATGAACCAGTTGGGAAGGAAAGGTGTTATCCTCAGAAAGATGATATAGTTGATTAAATGATCTCTATGCTGGTCAACCTAGCAGCAAAAGGCATAAGTTTTGAAATCATACAGACTAAGATACAGATATTATCTCTAAATAAACAACAAAAATAATTCATATATTCTGAATAGAAGCTCCAATGACCACTATATACTTTAAAGTCATTATGTGTGAAAGCTTTTACCTGTTGTGACCATTTCTGGGCTCTTTCTGTGAGGTATTTGTAGACCACCGGCCTCCCCACCAGGTATGACAGCATGTAGCAGAAAGAAGCACCGAGGCCAGAGCACTGCCAGAAGAGATGGCAAACAATACAAGACAACCACAGGCTGACACCTACATTGTTGATAGTAGTAAAAACCATCGGTCACTTCCACAAACTAACTTATTCCCAACTAGGACACAAATGGTAGAATTGCAACCATGTGAATTAGAAAAATTATTGGTTATTCAGACATTAACCAAGCAGCCAAGATCATGACTAATGCTTCATTCGACAGACCTCGGAACTCAGGTTTTTCTGATTTCTTACTTGGGAAAAATGCGTTGGAACAGCACTTGAAGTCAGAGCTCCAGCTGGGAAACTCAAAATTATCTACCCCGACTTACCGAGTATGACATCACTCAACATGGCAGCGCCATGGAAGCAAGCTTTGTGAATGGAAATGATCAGCTAAAAGGCGAATAAAGTTTTTTTTCTTGCGTGACGTTGAAAGAAAAAGGTCAGAATATATCACCAAGTTAACTATCTATACTTAACTATATCTATAATAACTGTTTGCCATGGAAACATAAGTGTAAATAATTTCATAATATTACTTCTCTGCACAATGTTTAATACCCACAGTGATTAATATCATTGTAAAACAACACAACCAAACAGTCCTGTAGTCTAACTTTACTTTAGTTAGCATTTATTATAAAGTTTAATTAATTTTACAGTATTTATTGGTGTTCAGATATGCTTCTTTGATTACATTTGGCTGGAACAGTTTGACGTTGAAAGTTGGAACTTCCAAATGGGAAAAATTCGACTTCCGAGGTCTGTTGAACATAGCATTAAAACTCATTATGGATATTAAGTTTATAATGAATGCTAAATATAGATATAATATACACCTATACAGATCAGTTGTAATATGATCGCAAAAACTGTGGTGTCTCAGCAACATTTCTTACTGTTCTTACTCTGAATACTCACCAAGCACACTAAGAAAAGAGCCAAGGGGAATGGGTAAAGGTATCCAGACAGGATGCTGAGGAAGATAGATCCAGGGATTGCAAATGTCTGAAGGCTGACAGAGGTGTTCAGATCAACAGCTTTGTTCAACAATTCAAAGTTATCACACAGGGTTACACATCGTGCTCTACATAAATCAAAAGCGTATTCCTCTAAACATTCAGTGTTGAATCTCCCTGTCTGTGATCCTGCTGGTTTGTAAAATCTTTGTTTAGATACAGTCTATGTAAAGTGAAATACAGCAAAAGAATTAAACAATCTATAAACACGCAAATTTAAGAACTACTGTTCCAAATTGTCCAGGTGCTCCAAGGATACAAAACATATGTTGTGAAGTAAGCCAGCAACACCTGGGTGTAGTAGGTGTCTTTGTATTTGGACAGTACAGTTCCCAAAGCTTTGGCATCATCCATGTCTTTAGGGATCTTGATTTTCTGCATTTCATCACTGAGGAAAAATAAAAATTTTTTCATAATATACACAGAATTTATATTCATCACAATATTTCTGACATTTTTACATACTTCAAAAACAAATGACTACTTGTATAAAATTATCAACAGTATTTTGTCATTAAGCCTTTTATAAATATAATGAGTCTTTACGCTTCAGTTCCAGAAAGGAATATTGTCATCCTCGGATTTAATAAATTATCATAAATCCCTAAAGCAACTTACTCGGTAAGCTCCGGAAAGTTCCTATAGACCAGGTACATGACTGAGGCAGAGCAGGTAAAGATGCACAGTAGGATAAGGAGAGACATGCGTGCTGAGCCTGCTTCAGTATGAGGGGCCTCTGTGGGGAAAGAGAATTAGTCATTTACATAGTTTACAAGAAGAGCAGAAATTTAATATTTTTTTATTTTAATGTCAAGATGACGTTTAGAACTATCTGTTTCAGATAACAAAAATAGACTAAAGAAAGAACAAGAGTAAGCCTAAAAAGAAACAGAAGTACTGCAGATGTAATGATTGCTCACTAACTATTGCTCTAAACAGTAATACACTGAACGAACAGAAATGTAAATATATAGCAGCATATCAGAAACAGAAATTAAATGTGAGTGACGATTGTGTAATTTGCTTATGAGTTTTGCATCACTTTTTCAAGCCTCCACAGGCAATTCTGTCCCAATATATAATAACATAATATGAAATTTGGTTTAATCTTACTATGTAATTCAGAAACTAAACAATTGTGTCAAAAGATTCCCACACAATGGGACAGGTTGCACTGCCAAAACGTTTTGCTCAGGAGAACCCAAAATACAGCTCATTTAAGGGCAGATTGGTGTCAGATTTAGTGTTTCAAAAGGATGTCACATGCACATCCATAAACGTGTCACAGGAGCCTAGAAACAACAATGTACATTGGAAAGAATGTCTGCATGCTGCTACCCTTTCATTTACTGGAAATGTTTTGACCCAAAATAGTCTATCAGGAGATGGAATGCAGTCCTGTTCACATGAAACAAAGGAAGAACTGAGAACAACACAGCAGAGTACAGTTATTTTATCATGATTTCCAGACTAAATTTAACTCCAGAAATTGGCCAATCAACGAGTTTGCAACTCTTTAAATCAAGAACAAACTAAGGAATCACAAATATACACACGTTAAATTTTAGGGACTAAGGGCATGCTTAGTGTTAACACAGTTTTATTGCAATAGCACCAACTCAGAAATGTTACCTAATAAGAGATATCAGGATATAATTCATTTCCTGTGTCAATTACATATTTTCATCAAAACTAAGCGGTTCCACTGCTGGCTTTTTGGACTTTGCTAACTGGACCCAAAAAAGTTGCCAAAAGTTAACTTCGCTAGAATAAATACATTTTATTGTGTCAAGTTGACAAGTTTACCTCCAGGCAACACAGGCTTCAAAGTCCAATCAGGTCTGCAAATGACGACACCAATAACTGTGACTACTACGGATACTGACATTAACTTTGTAGACACATTGAGGCCTTTGTTCATAATCATTAACAGAGACAACCATTATTTAATCCGATCATAAATATTATTTTAAGTTCTCTATAAATCACCCGGTTCATAAGCAGGTACATGTTTGCAGAAGGTCATTAAAGATGGACAAATTCAAATACACAGATTTGAGTTTGCTCTCGTTTTAAGCATTCAGACTATTTACTCGCTCTGACTAGCTAGTGTTAACGCAATACTCTTCCTGTTACAGGATTAATTTTACATGATGGTGATTTAATCGTAACAGTAGTCGATCCGAAAGTTTTAGCTACGTCAACACAAAAGGTTAACGTTTTTCTTCCAATAACCATTGTCTACCCTGTTAGCTCAGGAGTTGCTAAGATGGTTAGCAGAGTCATCATCGGCTAATTTTAGTTGGCTGGCTGTGTTACAGCGGTTAGAGACTAACATAGCTAGCCGTTATCCTGCACTGACCCCATAACATAATGATGGTGATATTCGGTTACATTAACTTAGTTATCTCTGCTCTTTAATCTTAGCTTAGCTGAATTAGCCCTCAGCCTGAACCCACCTTTAACTATCTTCCGGTCTCCAGCATTCATGTCCTTCTGTGCCGGCGATAACCCGTCAGTTTCCCGTGTCTCTCTTCGCTTTTTGACCATTTTCTTGACTAATCGACGTCAACTTTTGGGTTCGTCTCTCTTACTAATGAGTGGAACGATCAGTGGAGTAGGAATACCGGTACGGTGACAGTTCGGTGACACGTTACACAGACTGACCTTTTACCTTCATGTCTACATAACGTCGTATGATCCACAACAGCGCCCCCATCAGGACAATATAGGGATATGTTCGACCCCAAAATACTAAATGTTCCACATCATCAATCAAATGTTCTCTTATTATTTTGCATTGTTTTTTTCTCTTTCTGATTTTCCTTTTTCAAATTGTCTTATAATTTAAATATTGTCATGTATCTTTTGGATAACTGCCCTGTTCAAGTCCCTTGAGGTTTTTTTTTTTTTTTTGAAGCTCTCCCTCACATTTTCTTTTTATTTTTCTTTTCTGAAATTTCATATTTTTTTAATTTATTTTTTTGATATATGTGAAAACAAATAAACTAAACTAAAGAAATCAAACTACGGTATATTGGTATTGCACATGTTATTCCGGTTAGTGCAATTAATACTGCTTTGCAAATGACTGAGAAACTATTTCATGTATTGTTAGTTTAAACTTCAGTAGTGGATTATTTTCTGTGTGTACATTTTGTATATTATTTCACTCACTAAGTTAAAAAAAAAAATAGAATTCTGAAATGTAGCATAGTCACGACTTGAATTTAAAAAAAAATAAACATTTAAGTTTTTTCTGAAGAGAAAATTGCACTAAATAAGAATTTAAAGCACACTATTAAATAGATTTTAGACTGTAAAAGTCAATACCTACAAACAGACACGCCTGTTTGCATGGAAATCAAGCCATCCAGACTTAAATTTAAAAACTGATCAGATCATAATTTCTATACCTAGCCCACTGACAAGTAGTGACTGACTCCACAGTTTCAAAGAATTTTTGTTTGACAAAAAAATTGTATTTTGGTTTCCAGCTGTGAATCAGAACATGTTTCCCATTTCCCAGTAAAGGCTTAAAGGCTGCAGTCATAGTGCTCTAGTAGTGATTCCATTATTCACTGAATGTAAAGCAGCTCCAGAATTTGTATCTAGATTACATCATAGCCACACTTCTCTCTAGTGCTTGGCATAAGGCATAAGGAAAAAATAAAAATAAAACAAACAAACAAATGAATAAATAAATAACACTTACAAATACAAAAAAACAAAACAAAACAAACAAAAAAAAAAACAGTTGTGCTTTATAGGATTAATGTAGATACTAGTTCATATTTCCTTCCCACTGTNAAAAAAAAAAAACAGTTGTGCTTTATAGGATTAATGTAGATACTAGTTCATATTTCCTTCCCACTGTTGTGACGTTATGATATGTTAAATATATGAATGATTTGGTTGCATGCGCTATGTTAGCATGATGAATGAGATTTGCCAGCGTAAATCCATCACAAAAGGATGATAATTGATAACTGATAATTCAAAATTTTGATGTATTTTCATTCAACAGTAAGGAAAATATGATATCCTGCAATGTCTTTTATCTTTTTCTGCAGCATCACGCAAAAGACTGCTGCAGAATAAGACACATAGCTACACACTAACTGCCTGCAGTAGCCAGGTATGGCTCATTTGTTTTGACAGTAGCTGGGGTATGTTGCGTTTTAAGATCAGAGATAATCTTAGATTTCAAACCTCAAATATTGATTTCACTCTTTCAAACATTTAACACAGAAACAGTCCTCTATGATTAAGTAGGTGAACCCACATGCCCACATAATTTTTTTAAAAATTATTATTATTTTTTTTCCTGAGATGAAGGCAAGTAGCATCGGGTAACGTTCCCTATTTTGTTTTGACTTAAAGCTCTAACGTAATCACGTCATCTGAAAACTACAACGTCCATAGTTCTTCCGCCGGAAGAATATGTTCGTGTTACACAAATTAGGCTCTGATCTATCCGGGTACTTCATTCCCTGCTTCCTTTCGCGCCGGGTAACCGGAGAGCCGGAGTACGGTGCGTCCATGTGCGCAGTGACTGGGAATTGATAGATCTGTGAAATATTAAAATCCGAGCCGTAGACAGAGTTTTCTTCATGGATCCAGAGGCTTTGATCGAGGCCCTGCGGGGCACCATGGACCCTAACCTGCGGGAGGCCGCGGAGAGACGGCTGAACGAGGTAAAAGTTGAGATTAAGTGGTGAGGATGATGGTAGTTGTGGCGCGGTCTTGGATCGGGCCTCATCCGCTCAAAACATCAAGATGGTGCGATCACGCAGGCTGGAATCTGCTGCCGTTAACGTTCACAGATCAAGCACTACATTCCGTTATTCCAAATGGATTTTGTGGCTTCCGCCCTCATTTCTGTCACAGGTTCAGTTCTGCTAACGTGAACCCAACGGCAGTTGTTTATTTTGATGACAAACTAGAGTGCTAGTAACCAACGTCAATGTTAGCTTCAGGCTGAGCCAGCTGTGTCGCTAATGTTAGCCAAGCTAAACCTAATGCTTTGCTAACGGTTAGCTCGTTACACTCTGTTTTGACTTATTTCAGAGTTGGCATAGTCTCATAGATACATAGTGTGTTAAGCAGCAGGTGAATCCTAGTAAATGGGCGGCATATGATAGCAAGTGAAGTATTCTCCCAGCGGACTTGCCAGCGGAGAATTGGTGTCTAGCTGCGTGGCTACCGCTAGCTAAGTTAGCTACATGTTGGCTGAAATGCCATAGCTGCTGCTCACGTGTCACTGTGACAAACCCAGCAGAGGTGACGTTCATTTTCACCACCGAATTACCCTAATGTTTGCCAACTTCTCGCTGTTGATTGCGATTACAACAGTTAATTTTTGATTGGTAACCCTAAATGCCATGGTATTTTTAAGGAAATTGTTTACTAGATAAGTTTCGGATGAAGTGTGCTCATGTTAAGTTAGTAGAAATGTATCGAGTCAGCGGCCACCCTGTTCTATTTTTTGTCTTACTTCAACAGCTCTGTTGTTTTCTTGACTTTAATGGATGTAGCTAATGATTTTTATTGCATATGGTGTTTACAGTAATCGAGTTTGGGTTGTCAAAGGATGCAAACTATAGAACTGATGTGACAGAATTTGATAACTTTGGCTGCCACTTTATGTCGTGGAGACAACTTCATTCTGGTGTTGTTTGAATATATGTTATCAGTGGAAATAATCACAGTTTGCATGTTCTCCACAAACGTGTAATAATGAGTTTTTATGGGCAATGTTCTGCACCAAAGATCTTTCCTTTCAAACAATTAGTTTTAGATAATTGCTCTTGGATTTTTATTTGAGGACCTTTAATACCCAATAATTCAGTGTATAAAATGTCAAAATTGTGACTGTCTCCCACAGTTTTCCAGACCCCAAAGTTACAGCTTCAGATTTCTTTTTTTTTGTCTGACCTACAGGTCAAAAATTAAAAAAAAAAAAAAAAAAAAAAGGGTTCCATTTGCAGTGATACAAAACAAAGAAAAGCAGCTGGACTAGATAAGCTTGATAGATGACTAAAAAGATTAACTGATAGCTGTAAATTGATTTTCTCTTGTACCATTGTTTGATCATTTGTTTCAGTAATATTGGTAAGATTAAATGCACACAGGTCCGAGTCTTAGAATTTGGAGACCGGTTTGTGTGAGACAAGTTTTATTAATCAGTCAAATTGCAATTCTAACAAAGCAATGTCAACATTATGATACTGTGTCATCAGTGTTATAGTCATTTGGTGAAAGTTAGATAGAATTGAATGGCAATTATTACCTGCACAGTTTTAAATTTGGCAGTGCAAGAATGTTTGGTCTTTTTTTCCCCATTACATTTTATAGCCATGTAATATAATATCAGTGGAGTAATGGCACACATGGGAACATGTTCATACATGGCTGATTGGAAAAGTGTCTTTCAGAGGAGAACAGTAGTTTATAAACCCAGTCTTTTGTTTAAATCGATAAAAACTGAACAAGGTTTGACAAAATCTGTAACTACATCAGATATGACCTTTCAAATGTATGTTCTTCTATTGGAGTGGCATGATGGCTGAAAGCACACGTGAATATGAATATGTGGGTGTTATGGTTCAAGCCTGTGTGCTTCACATCAGCCTCATGAGTGTAATGTTCCCACACCACGCTGTTTCTTTTTCTGCAGGGATGATGACTGTGTTAGCCCTGTGTGAACACATTACACCTACAATAAAGTTACTTGCTCTTTTTTTTTTTTTTTTTNTTTTTTTTTTTTTTTGTTAAGAATAAAGCTCTCAGCCAAACAGCATTGGTTTATTTTCACAGGAATTTGTGATTCTTCCATTGGAATTTTGTGACTCAATTGAGCACCCTATGTAATCAGAACTGAGTAGCTGTGAAGAAGAAATGGTTTTAGTATTCTAAGGTAGAAACAAAAACTACAGAATCTGTTCAGTTGGTATTAAAGCATTGCAACTGATAGATAATGTGTTTATACCATCAGCCCTCTGCATCATTCAGGTAGTTTCTTATCAGTACATAACATTGACATTATTGAGTTTACCAGTTGAAAGTGAAACCTGAATAGTGAACAAATGGGAATATTTGAATTTGTAAACTTTGGTGAATCTGAGCAAGTTCCATGTCACCAAAGTTTACTTGTGATGACCATAAATGGAAAAATAGTAATCAGGTTAATAGTAAATATAGTCTTTTGATTGACAATTTGGCCTTTGGTGTCTTGATTGACTGAAATATTTGTTTGGCTAGTCAGTTTTTGTGATCTTTACTGGAAGTTATTAGTCATTACAGGAAAATCATAGTCATCTCGCTGACATCACAGTAATCTCTAGATTAATATCTAGACAAGTATTCTTTGGTCTTTTAACAGCCATAGATTTTAATTGAGTCTTCTGCAGTAAATATGAGAAAGAATTTGACAGTTTTTAAAAAAAATAAACCAGTCACTTCAGTTGAAAAATTCCTATAATTATTGATTAAGAATTTCTATAATAATGCATTAATTGCTAAACATTTAGTTGCAGAGGAGTTTGAGTTTTGGATTGGTCAGTGTTCCAGCTTATATGACATTTTCCAGTATATTTACCGTCCATACTGCTGATGTATGACTGGTTAAGTGGTTTTTTTTTTTTTTNTTTTTTTTTTTTTTTTTTTGACATAAGTTGAAAGTTAAGGACTGATTCAGTTCTTCATGCTTTTCTGAGGCCATTGTAATACAATCTGGGATCCTAGGGGTTATAAACATGACCTACCTCACTTAATCACCGCTTCATCAGATTCTAGATTCAATTGTCAGAAAACTAATTTACATTTGTAAAGCCATATTATGGCCCTGAAGACTTGTTGTGTTCTCAATAACAAATCAATTCATACAAAATTAGCATACACATTTTTATTTTCAGGACAACAGATTTGGAGTTCAGTTCCAACCTGTGAATCTGTATTTAGGAAATGTTTGTTTTATGTATTTATGACCGGATTATGTTTAACTGGTTTCAATTCTGATTTACAGGGACACAGCCAGGTAAACTTTGTGTCCACTCTGCTGCGTGTCACCATGTCTGAACAGCTGGATTTACCTGTCAGGCAAGCAGGTGAGTTTTAATATATTTTAATGGTTCTTTAGCTGCTGAATTAGAAACATCAGAAACTAGTTTCTGCATACAATCTCCATACTTAATCTTCACTGAGAGAGGTTCTGTCCCTCCATATGTTAGTAGCTTTGGGGGCGGGGTCAGAAACACTTTGTCCAATCACAGTTGGGTGAGGGCAGTGCTTATTCGATAGAAACATGCTAGCTGTGCTCTGGTAAGCAGGGCTCATTGGGAAACTTTAGAAGGACCAACTTCTCCAAAACATTCACAAGGCAAAAACCCTCAGTTTTACATTTCAAAATGAACGCAGTGTTGCATTTAAAACTTCCAGAGGAGAAATGGTGTACCAGTCTGATAGAAATTTGCCTATATGAGGGTCTGCTCATACACTGAAACTGACTGAAACTGAGATTTCATAGGATCTCACAGATTTAAGAGACTCCAGTTTTGTGGTGATAGCTAGATATTCTCCAGGATTTGTTTAACAGGTCACTTACATAATGGTAAAAAAAAAAAAAAAAAAAAAAAAAAAAAAAAAAAAAANTGTATCACAAAGGTGGTCAGTTATCACAAAGCAGTGATTGAATTAAAAAAAAAAAAAACTGATCATAATAGCTGAATTGTCATATCTGAATCACTTTGCAACAGCTTCCAACAGCTTCCTCTGGGTGATTTTATTTGATGATTAAAATACTGGCATAGTTACATATTAATTCTCAAATCAGCAAATTAATATGTTATGTTACTTTAATAAGATATATTTTGGTGGGGGTCAAACTTGGGGGTCAAAAGAACAAAGTGTCAAAACATTCACCATCTCTTTATCAAATGCATGAGATGTTGCTGCTGAGCCGTAAACGTCTCATGGGTTCATGAACCACATGGGACGTCTACTGAAGTTGACAAACAGAAGAACTTGTCAACTTCAGACTAAAAGAAATAGCCATGTCTGTTAATAGATTTAAAGGTGTTTCCAAGATACTGCTGTTGTCAAATTTAAAGTAGGTATTTTAACATTTCTATGCCCATTTTACACCCTTTGAGTTTATCACTGTGGTTGAGCCATTTCATTCAGCGTGACGTTCTGGAAGAAGCGATTTCTTCTGTCCTTGAACCTAACGTGACAAATTTCAGTAATGAATTTCCCAGCGCTGGGTGTTGGTGTAGTTTGGTGGTCATAGCGGCTGGGTTGGGGGGTTTATGCTGTGTCAGCAGTGATAGGCTGGATTATAATTGCCTCACCAGTGATGTAGACATGTGTGTCAGCAGTCTGACGTCCGCCTCCCAGCCCTCTCACTCCTCCATGCCCTCCGAGTGGGGCCTCTTTTTGTAAATGTGAACCTAGCTGACACCCTTGTGCCACATTCAGATCTTCTACTACTGCAGATGGAAGGAATTGTTTCTGTATCTTGAATTTAAAATAGATGTGGACGTACACTCCTATAATATACATCCTATACTAGACACAGTAATAATGATAATAGCTTAATAAAATGGATTGTCTTCTTTCTTTCTCATTTTCCTTCTGCCATAAGACTCTAGGCACACCTCTTTCAAAAGCAGTGGGTCTTTCTGTCAAATCTTAGACTACATTTAGTGTTAAAGTAGTGGCCTGGCATTGTGTGGGGGTCAGAACAGACAGACTAATGGGAGTCTGGCCTTCTGCAGCACTAATAATCGGGGGGACTTCCAGGAAACCACCATTCCTCCCTGTGTTTTTTTTTTTTTTTTTTTTTCCCCCATGTCCAAGAGAAACTTGGTCATGAGACTGTCTCCTGGTTTTCCTGCTTGATCGAACCATCTGACTAAACACCAGTGGGCTAAAATGACAATTACACTAGCCTTGTATAATGTTGATTTAACTATATTTTCACCTTTTACACCTTTGTGATCAGCATTACTCAAGATTAGCTTTCTAACAATGTCTCTTGTGGTTTTTTTTTTTTTTTTTTNTTTTTTTTTTTTTTTTGTATTTGTCTAGGTGTGATTTACCTTAAGAACATGATAACTCAGCACTGGAGTGACGGAGACGGTTCAGGCACAGAGACACCTGTCAATCACATCCCGGAGGAGGATAGGCAGTTCATTCGAGACAACATAGTGGAGGCAATCATCCACTCACCTGAGCGCATCAGGTAACCACGTGCCACACCGGCTGAGTAGAGGGATAAAGAGGGCTCAGCCACTTCTCCCGACCTATTCATCACTTCACACCTTATTTCAGTTTCTTCAGCACCTCCAATCTAAAACTGCCCGTTGAATTTATCAGGGTCCAGCTGACAACATGTATCCACCACATGATCAAGCATGACTACCCCGGCAAGTGGACGACCATTGTGGACAAGATCGGCTTCTACCTGCAGTCAGACAACAGTGCAGGATGGCTGGGTATCTTGCTCTGCCTCTACCAGCTTGTCAAGAACTACGAGTAGGTTAAAGTTCTCAGTTTTCTTTGGTATTGGAACACATGACAAGTCTTCCAGTGTGGTGTGTCAGATCAAGGAGTTAGCTTTTCCTGTTGTGGCTATGAAACAGGTATAAGAAACCAGAGGAGCGCCAGCCCCTGGTGGCTGCCATGCACATCTTCATGCCCATGCTGAAAGAACGCTTTATCCAGCTCCTCCCTGATCCCTCCAGCGACTCTGTCCTGGTCCAGAAACAGATCTTCAAAATCCTCTACGCACTGTTCCAGGTAATGTCAGCACCCGACATGTTTGCCCGAGGTTACTGAAGACAGAGAACAACATCGTGTCTGTTCTTTTCAAGCAAAGGTTCTCTCGTGGTTTCTGCCTGTACAATTAACACACTCTTTAGTTGGATAAAACTTTAAACATTATCATGTACCTGCCAGCACTGAGGTCTCGTAAAAAACTACAAAAAGACTTAATTTTTTAAAACCCTTCTTTACAAATCACACTCCAATCTAAATAGATAGCGTTAGATTAAATGGACTGCCTGATTTCTTCACAGTACAATCTTCCCCTGGAGCTCATCAATAGGCAGAACCTGACAGAGTGGATGGAGATTCTGAAGACAGTAGTGGATAGAGATGTGCCTCCGGTGAGGACAGAAGATTATTACATGATGCTCTAATACTGAAAATCATTGTTTTGAGTCTCAAATGCACACCAAGTTCTCTGTTAGCTGTCGGCTTCACTTCTCTTGACAATGGTCTGTACAGGAGACGATGCAAGTGGATGAAGATGAGCGGCCTGAGCTGCCCTGGTGGAAATGTAAGAAGTGGGCACTTCACATCTTGGCCCGGCTGTTTGAGAGGTAAAGATTCAGTTACTGTTGTCATAACTTCCAAAATAATTCTAAAAAAAAAACAAAACAAAAAAAACACACCATTTATGATAGTAAAACCTTTTCTGCAGATATGGAAGCCCAGGCAACACAACCAAAGAGTACACAGAGTTTGCTGAACTTTTCCTCAAGGAATATGCAGTTCCCGCACAGCAGGTAAAAACTTAAGAGAGCTTAATTTGGTTTATGTAAATATCTGCTGTGTTTTAGATCTGTGATGATGTCTGTATATTAAAAAACAATAAAAACATTGATCAAAAAAAAAAAAGAGCTTAATTTAAACAGAAATTTTCCATTTGTATGTCTTTGGAGTGCGCATTACAGATACAAGGAATTTCTTTGTATGTTTGTCTGCTAGGTGCTGCTGAAAGTCTTGTACCAATACAAGGAAAAGCAATACGTGGCTCCCAGAGTACTGCAGCAGACCCTTAACTATATCAACCAGGGCATAGCACATGCTCTGACCTGGAAAAACCTCAAACCACACATCCAGGTATGAATGTACCATGTTTCAATGGCTGCCATGCAGTATAGCAAGTCTTAGATGGTTACTGTACTTTAGTGTAGTAACAACACTGTGCATTTGTTTTGATGAGTGATTGAGAGAAGAAGCATGATGATTGAGAGAAACATACAACTAAAGTACATGGTTAAGCTAGAAAATGCCAGAAATGCGTACTGAAGCAGTGCTAGTTCATTTCTAAGTTGTACATTAACATCAAAGAATGCATTTTGATCTTTAAACCTGTACAGTCAGTATCAGATTTTTTTTATCTGACAAAAAAGGTTATTATTATTATAGATTAGTACCTGGTATTGAAAGTTCCTCAGAACTTCATACGTCTGCCACAGCCTGAGTCTGACTTTGGTTTTGTTGTTTTGTTTTCAGGGCATCATTCAAGACGTTGTTTTCCCTCTCATGTGTTACACGGACAGCGACGAGGAACTCTGGCAGGAAGATCCATATGAGTACATTCGCATGAAATTTGGTAAGCAGAGAAAGTCAATGTGTGTAAGCTAAAAGGAATTTCATCAGTTGCGAGGAATGATGATTTAAGTTGATGCTGAAACAGGATGCTGTTTGATCTCCGGTTTCCCATTCCAGATGTATTTGAGGACTTCATCTCGCCTACAACAGCAGCCCAGACACTTCTCTTCACTGCCTGCAACAAAAGGAAAGAGGTGAGTTTAAAATCATTTGCTGTTTATTTCAATACATTAAAAAAAAAAACAAAAAAAAACTGGGCCCCCATAGCCAAAAAATCAATCAGGCTCAGTCCCAGCTCCCACACTAAATAAGGCTAAAAAAAATGTTTTGCACTATAATCCAGTGTTTTTTCTGACTGCTTAGGTGCTGCAAAAGACAATGGGCTTCTGCTACCAGATTCTTACTGAACCCGCCTCTGACCCCAGGAAAAAGGATGGTGCTCTCCACATGATTGGCTCCCTGGCTGAAATCCTGCTGAAGGTAAATGTCTCTCAACCTGCATTTCATTGACAATTCTTCTCTCCTTCACCCAGACAAAATAACACGTCATTCTGTTGTTTCCGAAGCAAAATTTTCAACACCTGTAACATGGTCTCGCAAAACAAGATGCCTCTTTGAGGAAATTAAAAACAAGGCATATATTGAAGTGTTAAACTGCTAAACTGATACCTTGTGTAACTTCTTTTATACCCTTCTCTCCACAGAAAAAGATTTATAAGGACCAGATGGAGTTCATGCTGCAGAATCACGTCTTCCCCCTGTTCCGCAGTGAACTGGGCTACATGAGAGCTAGAGTAAGTCATAGTATCCTAACAGGCAGACTACTGAATCATGTGGTTTTGAATGAACAATAATGGAACTTATCTTTGATCCACCAGTTTTCTCAGGCTTTTTTTTTTCAGCCAGTTTATTGTTTTCACATAGGCCTGTTGGGTGCTGCATTACTTCTGCGAGGTGAAATTTAAAAGTGACCAGAACCTGCAGACAGCTTTGGAACTGACCCGCCTTTGTCTTATCAATGACAATGAGATGCCAGTTAAGGTGGAGGCTGCTATTGCCCTTCAGGTCCTCATTAGCAACCAGGAGAAAGGTAAACAAGTCACCCAGCTCTCAGTTTCCTGACTGTACTTCACATCACGTTCATCAAAAGGAATATGAATTTATTTAAGAGACACATTTTTTTTTAAGTCTAACTTTACCCAAATATGCTATTTTTCAGCCAAAGAATACATCACTCCTTTCATCCGGCCAGTGATGCAGGCACTCCTGCATATTGTCAGGGAGACCGAGAATGATGACCTCACCAATGTCATCCAGAAGATGATCTGTGAATACAGCGAGGAGGTTACTCCAATTGCAGTGGAGATGACACAACACTTGGTATGTACACTCAGTAGAATGCTTTTGAGACGGATCTGATGTTGTGTTGAGATTACTTGATCTAAAGCTTTTCTTTTTCTTTTTTTTTTTTTGAAAAATTGTTCCATCTACCTATATGAAGGAGGTGTGCATGGGCACTCAGAAGTCCACAAACACACTGCTAACAATCTCGTGTCCTCCTGTGACAGGCAATGACATTCAACCAGGTGATTCAGACGGGGCCTGACGAAGAGGGTGGAGATGACAAGGCCGTAACTGCTATGGGTATCCTTAACACCATTGACACGTTGCTGAGTGTGGTGGAGGACCACAAAGAGGTGAGCAGCACAGCCACTAAGCAGGTTGCCCACACACACACACACACACACACACACACACACTCACACTCCTGGTCAATCACTCATCTCAGCCGCCACTTCCTCAACCAAAGCAGCCTGCATGTGGTTTTACTGCCAACACACTTTCAGCCACCGACCAACTCCTGGAAACACACTCTGTTCTCACCGTGTTCAAAATGACTCAGAGGCTGAGGCAGGAGCTAGAAATAGTGCAGGGGCACGTTGCCACCATGTCTGCAGAAACAGGACTGTTGATGCTCAAAGCCATGGAGCCATTAGTTTTCACCAAGCTGCTGGGGCAATGCTTGATCACATAACAGGTCAGTAGATTAGGTTTTGGCTATGACTTTGCTGTGGCTGCAGTATATTGTAAGTATTTTGTATTGCCCAATGAAACACGCGAACAAGGAAATTTGATCTGTTTAATTGGTTGATACATTAGAAGACAAGTTTATATTCCATAACTGCCATGCAAAGTACATGATAAATTATAAGGGTAGGCTTCGGGGTTGATCTGACCTAAAATAAAGATTTATTCCTACACTAATTTCGTGGCTCAGTTCCTCGCATTGCTGTGGTGCAAGTCTTGGATGCACTGCTGCTTTTTTGACATAAAAACCACCAGATGTCACAACAAATGTATGAGGCATCTCAATTTAACCACCATGACATTACACCATTATATTATTGACCTGATTTTGCATGAAACAATCACTTATTCTGTGTATTGAAACAAGAGCTTTGCATTGAATGAAAAACATTTACATCTTTAGGTAGTCTTTTGTACTGGAACACACCATACCAGCAAGTACTGTCTGAGACTCCTGTTCCAGTATTCCAGCCTTGATCAGAAGATCTTGTTACTATTGATTTAACCTGGGCTGCCATTAACCCTTGTGCTGTTTTTCAGATCACGCAGCAGTTGGAGGGTATCTGTCTGCAGGTGATTGGCACAGTGCTGCAACAACACGTTCTTGGTAAGCAGGACTGCTTCTTCTTGTTCTGCTGCATTCCTCCTGGGTCTTGCTCTTTCTGCCAAAGATCTTCTGCTGCTGCTAAAATGATTGGCCATTTGGGCTGCAGTGACAAATTTGTATGCTTGGTTTTTTTTTTGGTTTTTTTTTTTTTTTTNTTTTTTTTTTTTTTTTGGTGTTGTTTTTTTTTAAATACAGAGTTTTATGAGGAGATCCTGTCCCTGGCCCACAGCCTGACATGCCAACAGGTGTCACCACAGATGTGGCAGCTTCTTCCATTGGTGTATGAAGTCTTCCAGCAGGATGGATTTGACTACTTTACAGGTATGTTCTTGGCCTAAGAATGAGGACTTACATAGAAGTGTCTATTAAAGGACCATATCGGCGATAATGCATGTTTGAGCCCAATATGTACAACCTGCATATGTTACATTGTTGACAAATTCATTTTCCAAAACATAAAACCGTATTATATATTTCCTGTTTATTTTTTTTATTTATTTATTTTTTTTCAAATCACCTCATCTTTCAAAATCAAATGTTCAGGTGATACAACCACCTTAAAATTCAATGTTTCACCTTCTAACGCTTACGCACAATTGTAGAAGGGAGGGTCATTTAAATTACTCAGTAAAAGTAGTCTTTCCTGGTGGGGAAATACATTGTCTTTGGCACAGTTTCTTGTTGGATTGGTTAAATAAAATTACTTCAACAAAAAAAGCCTAATGGCCTTGTCGTTTGCTGTGATGGATTATGCATCTCAAGCATGTTTCCAGTCTCAACAAGATGATTTTAATACCTACTGGACTGAACTGAAGACAATGGCAGTCTGGAAGGTAGGAAAAAAATTCTGAAATTTACAGCTAAAATAGTATAATTCAGAAATGGTTGTGAGGAACGTAACATGTATGCAGATTGTATATATTGGGCTCAAACATACACGATCACTGGTATTGCAGACACACAACTTCAGTAGTTTTGCTGGAAAGTCATCTGCATGACTGAATGCTTTTTTTTTTTGTTTGTTTTTCAGATATGATGCCTCTCCTTCATAACTACGTCACAGTTGATACAGACACTCTCCTGTCTGACACCAAATACCTGGAAATGATCTATAGCATGTGCAAGAAGGTAAAATTGGATTTTAACATGAAGTACAAGTTATTTCTGATGATCAGTGCATAATTAGGTTTACCTGAGCCTTTTCACTTCACGTAGGTCCTGACAGGGGATCCCGGTGAGGACCCAGAGTGTCATGCAGCCAAGCTACTGGAGGTGATCATTCTGCAGTGCAAAGGCCGTGGCATCGATCAGGTCAGCATCCTCAAAAAAAAAAAAAACTTTAAATCTTGATACACATTCTTTGGCCATAATTGCTAAAAGAACAGTTGAAATCGCTGTTGTTGCAGGTTGTGCCCTTGTTTGTGGCTGCTGCACTGGAGCGTCTGACACGGGAGGTGAAGACCAGTGAGCTGAGGACTATGTGTCTGCAGGTGGCCATCGCTGCACTTTACTACAGCCCCCCTCTTCTCCTCAACACCTTGGAGAACCTGCGTTTTCCCAACAACACTGAGCCAATCACTAACCACTTCATAACCCAGTGGCTCAAAGATGTCGATTGCTTTCTTGGGTAAGAGCAGGTTAATGAGTGTGTTGGCATGCTGAAGGATCACAACAGTTTAATTGATCTTGATTGCTTAAAGCAACTCCATGTTAAAACAGTTTTTCTATGTTTAACACTAGTTTCCTACTTTCAGGGTTGTCTGATGTATGGATTATGGCTGCATCCACTGCAAATTTGCTCACTATTGTTTTCAGTAGTCATTTGGTCTGTAAAATATAAAAATGACAAATAATGCATAACAAGTTACTGCAGTCCAAAAGGAGCTCATACTTATATTTGACCATTTGACCAAAATAGATGTCTAAAATGTACTTCTTTACTGTCAACTGACTGTCCAATTAATCAACTATTTTCATCCCTAGTATTAACTTGTCTTT
Source organism: Lucifuga dentata (assembly GCA_014773175.1). Taxonomy (NCBI): domain Eukaryota; kingdom Metazoa; phylum Chordata; class Actinopteri; order Ophidiiformes; family Bythitidae; genus Lucifuga; species Lucifuga dentata. The sequence continues at coordinate 43,604 of VXCM01000349.1, forward strand.
TTTTTTTTTTTTTCTNTTTTTTTTTTTTTTTTCCTGTATTTGCAGCCTCCATGACAGGAAGATGTGTATTCTGGGACTGTGTGCTCTGATTGACTTGGAGCACAGGCCCCAGGCTGTCAACCAGGTGGCCAGCCAGCTTCTCCCTGCAGCCATCCTGCTCTTCAGCGGCCTCAAGAGGGCCTACGCCTGTCGAGCAGAACATGAAAACGAGGATGACGACGATGACGAGGATGGTGAAGAGGAGGACGACAATGGTAAAACTAAAGCGTTTTGCTTTAATTGTGTTCTGTCTGCCAAATCTTACTTTTTAGGGAGAGTTATAGGGTTTATTGTGTGACGTTAACGGATGTATCCTACCCTGTGCTCTCAGCCGAGCTGGGCAGCGATGAGGATGACATCGATGAAGAGGGCCAGGAGTACCTGGAGATGTTGGCAAAACAGGCAGGAGAGGATGGAGATGACGAAGATTGGGAGGAGGATGATGCTGAGGAGACGGCCCTTGAGGGCTACACTACAGCTGTAGATGATGAAGACAACTTGGTGGACGAATATCAGATCTTCAAAGCCATACTACAGAGTAAGCCGACAAATTTGCTTTAGTAAATGACAGCATAGCTAAGTTTGCACCTAAATGCGTTGTCTCATTTACAAATCAAAAATAATTGCTTTGAGTAAAATAAATGGCCGTGCTTATACATTCAGGCACTGCAAGTACACAATTAACTTCACCTTTCTCTGCAGATCTCCAGGCCCGTGACCCAGCATGGTATCAGGCACTAACGCAAGTCCTTGATGAGGAACAAGGCAAACAGCTTCATGACATTGGCACACTTGCAGACCAGAGACGGGCAGCACATGGTAAACACCAGCCACGTAGTAAATGAGCCTCAATGCAACAAATACTTCTCTGTGATAGTAATTTTAGGTTCTGTTCCGCATTTTCTCTTTGCAGAATCTAAGATGATTGAGAAGCACGGTGGATACAAATTCGCAACGCCAGTGGTGCCGTCTACCTTTAACTTTGGAGGCACTGCTCCAGGAATGAATTGAGTCATCTGTTCTACTTTTTAATACTCTGTGACTGATTGTAGTGAAGTGAAAAAAAAAGCTTGTGTTGTTCCCTTAAGTAGTGGTTCCAGAACTGGTTCTTCTCAGTCATTCTTCAATCTGTCAAATGGGGAAATAGCATCAGAAGATGTGGGAGAGCAACCAAATGCAACCAATGGCTGGGGAAAACAAACCAAGAACTTGAGCGCGATGCAAGAGAAGAAGCTCTGAACAACGTTGTCTTCTGGAGTCCAGCGTGGAGGGGATACCATGATGGCAACTCTTTTTCCCACTTAAACAAAATTGGGGGCTTAACAGTTTGAAATTGATAATGGGACTAAATATTTCATTATCACTATTCAGGCCATTTGGCCACATTAAGGTTATACCTCTGGTAGTGGTGATATCTATGTTTTCTGCATAAACAAAGTAATGTTTATGCACACACAAGCCAAGGTTATCGATTTTTCAAGTAGCCTTGAAAAAACAACCAGAGGCATTTGTAAGTGTTAACAGCTGTATTCATATGTAGCATATTGGATACTTCATAGCACTATGTGATGCCTGATCTCTGTAAATTAATGACTAGCACTTTCATATTGTTCAGGTCTCCTAGCCTTCTGTATCAGACTGCAAATTTTTTAAATTGAAGACTATTTAAAATGAAAACAGCTGTAACTTTGTTACTTTGCAAGCGACTTCTGTAATGGCTGGTTATCCTTTTATCTGGTTTCAGTGCGGATCAGTGGGCAATTCTTGATTTCAGGACAAAAAAAAAAGAGAATGTTCTTGGTGTTCAGTATGGCTACAGGACATGCGTTTGTGAGCCTTGGAAGTACAATTGGATACATCAATGGAGCATGTACAATTGGACTTGTCGTGGAGGTCTCAAGCTTTTGGTTGGTGTATGGATGAACCATCTATATATACAACAACATATTAAAAAAGCTAAGCGAATTCATGCCCGTGAGTTTCTTGTACAGGCACATTGCCTGTCCTGTGCTGCTTTGCCCTTGTCCACAAGAGTGCAGTGGTCACCTGGAATTGCAAACCCTCACACTTGGTGTTGTTGGCTTTATTCTGACAATACCCCCATGCGTATACATCTTACTTTTATATGTACAGCTGTGGCCAAACTAGTTTGCTAGTTTAACTAATGAAATTAAAACAATGACAGCCCAAATTATTCAAATTGATAGGTCTGCTGTTTATTTTGCAGTCCCTTCCCAAACAAAGACTAATCTCTTGTCCTCCAACCTACAATAAGATGTAGAAGAGGGACAAAATAAACAATGCAATAGTCCTGTATTACCAATTTTGTAAGTGTGTGTATCCCATAGTGAGACATCTCACTCATGCTACTCAGAGAACCAGGGTTACACAAGTAACCTATTGATATTGAGTCATTTGTAGGGCTGTGTTTGCTGTTAAATATACCTGTAGTGGATTTATCTGTAATCAAAATTAAACTTGAAACAAAAAGTCATTGATGCAGTTTAGAGATGAATTGTAAGCATGCAAAAAAAAAAAAAAAAAAAAAANAAAAAAAAAAACAATCTAGTATTTAGTGATATTGGTGATTGTGGTTTATTCAATTTGGCAAGAAAGAAAAAAAATAATATTTATTTAGGCAAGGACCATGCAGAAAAAACAATGTCAAAGAGGAGATGCTTTGTCCTAGATTTAGCTATCAGCAATTGTTTTAACGCGTAAAACAATTATCAGATGTTAAAAAAAAACAACAACTTACAAAACAAACAACCATTATCCATAAATACACAAATGTGTGACACCAAACATCGGTATACTAATACATGCACAATCACGTATAATTACAATTTTCAAAACAAAATAAAATCTCATTCATAATCAAAAGGTCAAATTAATGTTGACATGCCTGGTTGCTAAGGATCCATTTTTTTTGGACCATGTGAAAAAGACTAGAAGTCTGCAAACTTATTCCTGTGCTATATAGACCCCAGGTCTATATGTAGACTATGTAAATGTTGGGTGCTTGTGGCTCAAAAATAATACAAAAACCTAAATGAGTCAAACTACTATTCCTATAAGACCATTATGTATCTTCCAGTGTTGAGTGTTCATTTTTGACCACTGCTACACACATTCTCTCTCTTTCTCTCTCTCTCTCTCTCACACACACACACACACACACATAGGATTTATTGGCAGTGTTCTTGAAAATGAAAAAAATAAGTAAACATGCGTTATGTGGCGCTGTTACGCGTCTATTGCGTCACGGCGGGCAGTGGTACAGAAACGGGGACAGGGACAGACAGACAGAGAGAGACCGATAGACAGACAGGTACAGACAGATCCTCCAGTGCTGCGGAGACAACATGTGGCTTCGGGATGAGCTGTTAAAATCCATTTGGCACGCGTTCACGGCGCTGGACGTGGATCAGCGCGGAAAAGTTTCCAAATCTCAACTAAAGGTGCGTTAAAGTTGTGTTTCTTTAGTTAACGCGTTTATTAACACGATAGATGGAGACACTCGGAATAAAACTTCATTGCACTTAAGGAAAATTTTTCCAATTTTTGATTAGTTTTGTTTTGAATTTAATTTCTTTAATTGCGTAAAGGCTCAAGCTCATTAACCAAATTCACCAAATAGCATGTCCACGTTTATGTATTATACTCATATAAAGTTACAATCATACGACTAACTGCAAATTAGATGGTGATGCCAACGTGCTGCAACACTCCACATTCAGACTGTTTCTTTCTGCTATATTAAATATTCCATGTCAGTGAGATTAAAGCAAGAAAAGCATAATTGATGCAGCAAGTTGTCCATGAATTTTTAATTGTTGAAAGCTCCTCCATATGACTTTTTATTGAAGTAAGGTCCACACAGAGGTAACGCAGTGTGGCGTGGTGACATTTTGGGTCTGGTTCACTGATGTGGTTCATTTGCTGTTGGCTTTACATGATTTCAATAATTAGAACGTTTCCCCAAATGTACACTAGATGGCGCTGTTTCTGCCATGTCATTCCACAGTTCAAACAGACAGCGAAATTCCTCTCAAGCACATTTCTTTTACAGTTGGCTTCCAGGCTCCTTAGTGGACTCAACTTTCTCACTTTAACCGTGAATTTTTAGACGAGCACCACTGTCAAAGTTGCTAAACAGCCCGTAGTTTTCTCAAAGTGACCTAGGAGCTAATGCAAAAGATACACAACACATACACACACAATGCTTGTATATGCAGAGTAGAATCAGTTCTTTCCAAAACAAAACAAAATTACAAAACACTTTAGAGATGGTCTAGACAACATTGATCTAATATACATATACAATAATATGTATATTTCAGTATGTTCAGCATAAGGAGTGAAAGTTCATCTTCAGGAACAGATGTAATGCATGGTCAGTAATGCTTGTTGTTTTTGTATTGTTTTTGTATGCATGGTAGCATAATCTAAAACAGGGAGGAGCTTCATCTTTCACATACTCTTACAATTTCATGTGTAACTAATATCCAGTGTTTTTTAGGTGTTGTCACACAGCCTGTGCACTGTGATGAAAATCCCTCATGACCCTGTGGCTCTTGAAGAGCACTTCAAGGACAACGATGAAGGGCCAGTGTCCAACCACGGCTACATGCCTTACCTGAACAGGTTCATTCTCGACAAGGTGGGCAGAAGGCAGCAGACTTTGTGATGTTAATCTCCTCATAGAGATTCTGTAAAGATGCTGTGGGAGTTGTTTTTAACAAAATATGTTTCCCCAGAGTGTCTCAGTTAGGGTTTGGTTCCCATAGCCAGGCACAATTTAGATCCAAGTAGGTGAAAAATTTTGTGTAGAGTAAGTGAAAACACTTGTGTGTGGACCTTTTATGTGCAGGGTCTTTAAGATAGAAAATTTAAGAACACATAACCAAATGTTTTTATTTATCATTGTTTACTAGAAAACAGAACATTGTCCATTATACAGTACACACATCTCAGTGGCAAGGACAGTTTGACATACATTATGATCTTGCAAAAAAAGGGATAAAAAAGTTTGGTAAAATTCTAGCAAACCCCAAACCTAGCTGTTACCGTACTGAGTACAATTAACACAATGCGTTTTTAACTAAGAAATTGTTCCTATCCAAAACAAGCTCCCAAAATACATTCAATTTTTGTTTGATGAGAATATTTGATTCAGAGTCAATAAAATGCTATTAAACCATAACAAAGAAATCCATATGAAGCTAAATTTTTCAGTCCAGGAAACTGTGTCATTTTGAGTAAATTGTCATTGGCCAACCAAACACACAGCAAAAAGGAATGACTGTTTCAGTGCATTTAAGACTTGAAAAGCTCGTAACACCATTCTGACTGTGTGATCCAAAGTAGGATGACTAATCCTGACCTGTGTTGGTCTGGATTTGTGGAAGAGGAAATAGTTAGAGCAACATCTCTGTTGTAACCAAAGAAACTGTATTTTCTGTCCACTATTTATTTGCTGATAGTGTATCATGCTCACTGAAATTTATGATCATGTCATCTGAAAGTCTGAATCAGACTCTTCGTTAAAGGAGATTATTGTTTCCAGTAGGTTCTTTGTCCTTGTCTTTGTCAGCTTTATTTGAACTAAAACTGTGATGTAAATTAGTAAACTGCTCAAGTTTCCCTGCTTGTATGTTGTTTGGAGTTCATTTCCTTGCCTTTCTCTTGCGAGGTCTGACTTGAATTAAAATGAGTCATTTACCTCATTAAGTTTGTACCTCACATCCTGTGGACTGAAGTGTTAGAAAGGAGACAAACACCAGTCTCCTACTTAGCATTTGTAAACATTTTGCCCTCTGGTGCTGAGCAATTTCACTTTGATTCTGACTGACTGCTACATTTTCAATCGTAGGTACACGATGATTTTGATTTACTGGAGTTCAACAAGATGTGCTGGACACTGTGTTTCAGGAAGAATATGACCAATAAATATCTCCTCATTTCAAATGATGATGCCTTCAAAATCTGGTGCATTTTTAACTTTCTGTCAGAAGATGGGTATCCGCTAGTCATCATCATTGAAGAGGTGAGAAAGATCCTGACAGCCCTTCTCTTTAAGCTTTATTAGAGCTGTCCCTTTGCTCAAGTCAGAGCAGAAATAAGTAATCCTAAAATGTCCTCTTTCTTAGATCGAGTACTTTCTCCGAAAGCTGATGGAGGCCATGGGAAGCTGTTGGAGTGAGGAGAAATGTGTCGACTACAAGTTCCAGTTGGACATGAAGAGCTGCCTGAGTGTCTGGGAGCTGATTGAACTGGTGGGTATGGGCTACTTCAGCAAAGGCCTGAACCACCAGACTCTGTCCATGGGCATCACCGAGGTCTTCCAGGAGCTCATAATGGATGTCCTCAAGCAGGTCAGGCACATGCTGGATCTTAAACACCTCACTGTAACATTCATTTTTAATTTGTCTCTTTGTGACAAAAAATCTGTCCACATTGTCACATATGGGGACATGTAAATTTGGGCCCCAAAAAATTAGATTAGGGTTAGGTTAGAATTAGGATTAAGTTGAGGTCAGGAGAAGTGTTGAGGTCAGACTATTTTTGGATATGGTCACGCTAAAACCTCCAGAGAATTAATGTAAATCCATACAATGTCCCCACAAGTTCAGTAATACAAGTTTGTGTGTATGTAAATACATTGTGAAATCAATATCTCAAGAACACGATGTGATAGTTTTCACATATCTAAATTTCGACTGTAGAATGCACAGGTATTTATAATATTAAAACTTTCTATTCATATGTTTCTGAATGTAAATGCCAATATAATATATAATGTAAAATAATACAAAATACAATATACCTTTATATTCAAACTCATATCCTGAATTTTTACATTCAGGATATGAGTTTCTAAAAATACTCTAACATATGTACTCTAACTAATATTAACTGGCACATTCTGTCATGCTGCAAACTCCATTTTCATTTAATATTGGTTTAGTGTGTACTATACGCACCACATGTACTGCAGTAGTATATACAGTATATTGTATATAAAACAAACATTATAAAACAATATTTTGTATGCATTAAACAGTATGTAAACACATTTATTAACTAGATGATGAGATTAGATTTTAGAGCATCTCAGTACATACTTGCAAATATAAAAAATACATTTGCACATTATTGCTTGAATTAAAAATGTATTATCACTGCTATGAATCTTAATTATTCTATTTATTTATATATGCTACAGACACCCTGTACTCCATGTTGTTTTCCAGAAAAAAATGTATTTTCTTATTGAATAATCTGGATATGTTGAATGGTGATTCATGGTGATTGTGGGGTGACATTATGCAGCTCACAGTCACACTGTGTGTTAAAGGGGTATATGATGAAAAAAGGCCACAAAAGGAAGAACTGGACAGATCGCTGGTTTGTGCTTCGGCCAAACTCACTCTCCTACTATGTGTGTGAGGATCTCACAGACAAGAAAGGAGACCTCATCCTGGATAGCAACTGCAGCGTGGAGGTAAATGCTATGTCTGTAGATTTGATGAAGATGTAAGTTATAACTAAAGAATTTCCTGAAGAATTTCATTTAGCATAGAAGAAGAATCAGCATAATCTAAAGCTGTTTTATGTTTTTATGTTTTGTTCATGTGGAATGCCTGACTGATAGGATTGTGACATGTTTATTCTCTCCTACAGTCTCTCCCAGATAAAGAAGGGAAGAAATGTCTGTTTATTATCAAGTGTACCGATAAAAGCCTCGAGATCAGCGCATCAGATAAAAAGAAGAGGCAGGAATGGATTCAAGGTAAATTTACAAAGTTTCTTAACATTACTGCAATCGTGACATAGTGGATCAAACAGCTAGATCACTCAACGATGGCTCCCCTCTGCTTTTGTCCCATGGCAGCTATCCAAACCTACATCCAGCTGCTGAGGCTAGGGCTGCCCTCCCCTCACCGTGAGGCCCGGCTGAGGCGCAGGGAGCTCCGGCAGAGGCAGCAGGTGGAACAGGAGGAGCTGGAGGAGAGGATGAAGCAGCTCCAGGCAGCCAATGAGAACAAACAGACACAGCTGGAGGCCATGAGGAAGGTATTACTCTACCCATAACTGCTGCACTTAGAGAGTACCAACTTATTTTTTTGGCTCAGATATGTAGCATTAGACATGTTATTTCTATTGTGGGGAGCTCTTTCTTCCTCTTTCCTTTATTGCTCATTATAAACAAATATAGAAAATACTTTGACGCCCACAAATGATGTAATGCTGTGAAATAGGTTTCCCTCGTGTTACATGTGCGTATGCACAAGCATGTGAAACTGCTGCACCATTATAGATAACAGGCTCAGTGTACTGCTGCATTGTCTACGCTGAGTATTTTTAGGTTTTACAGGCATAATGAAAGGTCAGAGCTTACCCACACCAGTGCTTTTCCTGGCCACTGGAAAAATTGTTTCCATCTTTTTCCTTCCTTTCAAGTTCTTTCTTCACTTCTAATAGAAAATGTGTGTGAATAGTCCCGCATTTATAAATAGTATCATTTTGACTCTGGCATAAAGATTTCATGTTTACACTAAACCCAGTAAGTTTATGAGCAGCGACACATTAATATTTTAGCTCCACTCTTGTATCAGGTTATTGTTAATAATGCAATGTTACATATGTTACACAATAACTGATAGATTAAAGTTAATGCTGCTGATATTTCATTGCTTCAATTCATAAACACTTTCTGTGCAATGATTTCATACTGTATGTTAATTTCTTTTTCAGTTTGTAGTGTTTTTATGGTGGTTCTTGCTTATGTTTTAACCTCTTCTGAACATCTTTGCAGCTGTTTGCAGAACTTTATCTTCTAGGGAATGTAAGAATAATAAGAGGAATAATGCTTGAATCACTGTTTTTAATTGATGGACATGAATAACCTCAGTTATTTCAGACACAAGCACAACAAAATTCCACAACACGAGATATGTCCTGATGATTAAAATGTTATGGAGCTCATCTGCATTCAGTATTTACACATGACCTGATGGTCTAGAATAGTGATTCACAAGTTGTAGTATGATAAATACCAGTGGTATTTGAAGTGTCCTGGTGGTACGCCATGACACTGGAAACTCCTGCAGAGGATCAAAACAATTGAAATCTATGGAAATCTTGTTTTTGTCGCAAATAAAATTAGTTTAACTAAGAAATGGGGCTTTTTCTAGTTTAATTATTATTCAATTAAAAATTAGATTGTTTTGTATGAAAATAGCCTAATTCTTCCCTATTTACTTCTATATATGCTCATACCATAAACATCTCAGTTTCAATATAGCACATACGCACATGTGAGGTTTTCCTGTGTTTTTTCTTAGGTTTGGTGGCTTGTTCATGAAAAAATGGTTCAAATCTTATAAACTAACCTGTAGCTAAATAACAACATGCTTTAATTGATACATTTAAAAGTTTTCTATAGTCTAATTAACCCTAGAGAGTAGTAGAATAGCATGAAAAGGCAGATGAGTTTACATTATAAAAAGGGAAGCAAAACTCATTATGCAAATGATAGAATTTATCATTTAGGAACACCTGCATCTTGAAGAGTATGAACTCATGTTTCATCTGAGCATTAAAGTTTCTCATTTCTCCTTTTACGCTGCAGCTGCATTTCTTCTTGTACATCTTTAATATGCCAAACATGAGTTGCTTTTACAAAAAGAATTCCTGGTTGCATGGAAAGTCTCATTGTAGAGTCTAAACCACAGCACATCTGTGAATATATTTGTCTTTTATGTAATGCACCCCAGTGATGAAAAAAAGTTGCTATTAATTATATTATAATTTTATTAATTTAATTTTCAATGTATATGCAGAAACTGCTGCTCTGGGCAAAGCAGCTTCAAATCCCTGCTTTAACAAACCAAAGAACAAGTTCCTTTGACAAATGTTGTTTGTCTTAGAGGGATTTCCCCTTGTAGCCTCAGTAGGCCTCCACTCAAGCAAAGAAATAAAGTTCCTGGTTCTTTCCTCTTTTGTGCCTCACAGAAAATGGAAGAGGCTGCAGCTAAAGCAGCAATGGAGGAACACTGGAGGAAGAAAACTCAAACAGACCTGCAGGATCGCTACAGACTGGACTTGGAGAGAGAGAAAATGGTAACCACGCTGCCTGAATCTGCCTCTCACATATACAACAACACAACTCCACTGTTTTTCCTAATGATATCCTCTAATAATACTGTAGGGACACCATACATGCAGTGACACATGACAGTAAGTGAAGGTAGTAAACTTAAAGTATGTTTCTATACATCTTCTGAATAAGTCACCACCACCTCAACTTTTAAATGTGAAACAGTCTGTGGTGCCATTCTTCCAGGAAACAAACTAAAAATATTATTACTGCTCACAAACTCCCATGATGGTGAATCATCTTTTTGTCTGAGTCTGAACATTCATTATTCATTGCTGTGATCTTGTCACTGGACAGATTAAAGCAGCTGTAAGATGTTATAAACATAATTGAAATTGTGTCATTGCAGCAACTAATAACAAAATTCTCAGTTGATTAATTGTCATCTCATTAATTTAACTAATCAGATCAGTGTATTGTGTAAAATTTTTAATATTAGTATCCCTCCAGTGATGAATGGAGTCATGCAGAAGTATCTCTTAAAATATTTTAAAGTGTTTCAAGGTACAACCTGTAATCCAAATGTAAACAAAAAAATAGCCCCACCCAGTGACACCTGCAGGTAATAATTAGGAGGCTGGCCAGATGAAGCATATTAAAAAGATTATGCTATTTGTTACACTATACTATACTTGTATAGTCATTAGATATTTAGTTATATTTTCTGAACAAAAATCACTTTGAAAATTAGTAAACAGTGCCCTCTACAGGCGTTATACCACTTTTAAGGCAGACTGAAAAATTCAAACAAAGAAATAATAATAGGAAACCAGGTTCAACCTTGCAAAGTGTGTGTTCTTGTGGGTGGCCAGTAATTTTAGCATTGTAGCCACGGCCACCGCTGGCCACCTATTTGGGGGNGGGGGGGGGGGGGGGGGGGCATTGGGTGCCATCTAAATCTAAACTAAGATTTTCTTATACGTTTGTCAGTATAGCAGGAATACAAACCTATATGTTAAATACTTACCAGTTTACAAACACATAAATACAATTTTTTAATCATTAACTTTATTATTAACAAACTTATGTGAATTTAGCTTAAAGTTACTTGATTAAAAATTTAGGATTGAGACTTCAAGTCCAAAACATGTTTTTTGGTATATTGCCAGAGATTACTACTGGAATATCCAGGAATGGCTAATGGCTAATACTCACTACCCATTAAAAAAAAAAAAAAAAAAANTAAAAAAAAAAAAAAAAAAATCCAAAAATGCCTAATTGAATCAAATCTTTTTAGTTAATCACGCCCTCGAAAGGCTGGATACTCAACAAATTGACTCTTCCAGCTCAGTTCAGGAGCCTGAATGCAGTAAGCAAAAAACAGCAACACTGGTTATCCATTTTATTGTATGTGTGTGTGTGTGTGTGTGTCTCAGGTGCGTCAGCAGATGGAGGAGCAGGTGGCTCTGAAGGCCAGTGAGCTGGAGCAGTATTTACAGCGCGTGCGGGAGCTAGAGGACATGTACCACCGACTGGAGGAGGCCTTAGAGGACGAGAGGCAGGCCAAACATGACGAGGAGGTCATGCACAAGCTGCAGGCCAGGTCAGTATTTGAGACACATACATACATACAGGATTTGCTGCTTTTCTCTGCTTCATATTTGCTTCAGAAATATAAAACTGGTAAAGAAACTGAAAGACATTTGAAGCCTTCCACCCATGCTTTGTGTTGTACTATATTTACCCCTTTGCAGGCTGCTGGAGGAAGAGACAGCAAAGAGGGCCGAGCTGGAGCAGATCCACCTGCAGCAGCAGAGGGCGCTCTCTCAGACTCAGGCTGAGAAGCAGGAGCTTGTAGCCGAGAGACTGGCCAAAGAAAAAGACTTACAGGCCGCCATGCTGCACCTGGAGAGACTTGAGAGTGAAAGGCAGGGGGCGCTGCAGCAGTATGAGGTCAGACACACACACTGAAGTTTTACTAGTTTTCATTGATCAGAAAATATCACAAGCTGGGAAGTTTCTGGGAATCTGTGTATAACATGGAAGCTGTGGTCCTCTGGTGTTTGTCAGCTTCCCACATACCAACACAGATAATTATGTTCATTACCTCTGCCAAGGAGGTTATGTGGTCACAGTGTTTGTTAGCAGGATATCTTGAAAAGTTATAGACGAATTTGAATGAAATTTGGGGACAATAGATAATGTTGAGAGGAAGAAGTGACTAAATTTTGGAGGTGATCCGGATCATATTCTGCTGAAATGTTTAGCCTGGGCAGTGGCAGCCTAAAGGTCTAATCTGTTAGCCACACATATTGTTATGCTGTTGGCAACTTTAGAGTGGTGGCCACATGACACCACCTCAGTTTCTTGTGATCCCTCATAATCATGTGTGTTTGAGCAAAGGGAAGGTTATAAGATCACAGATTGATGAGTAACAAGTGTGAAAAACTATCCACACCTACTGTTTCTTTTTTTTTTTTTTTTTTNTTTTTTTTTTTTTTTTTGAAACGTTTTATTAAAATTAACTTAAGGGACTTGATCTCAGCTATATAAATAGAAACACCATCAAAAACCAATTTTGAAAGAAGAGATCAAAAGTTAAAATCCAGTACAATTTGTTTCCTGTTGCTATGATGGTGATTGTCAGCATTCAGATAGTTAAAAGAATTGCATGATGACTTGCAGTTAGCTCATGAAGACTTCAGACTTGACTTGGACTTTCTACAAAAGCCTGAAAAACAGCTCTGCTCCCATAATCTCAAAATGTCCCTGTACTAATTTGTCATGATGTCTGTAAACCGCTGATAAATATTCAGGTTTTTTTTTTGTAGCATAAAACAATATCCTTCTTTCTTTCTTGCTCTCTCTCTCTAATATAGGAGGTGTCAAGGAAGCTTGAGCGGGCAGCAAACAAGACTAAGACTTGGAAAGACAAAGTGGCCAAACACGAGGGACTGGTGCGTCTCATCCAGCCAGGTAACTGATGATCATGATGATGATGATGATGATAGTGATTTATGCGGTAACCTGCTCAGTAATTCATGAATTAACAGTTATGTTTTTAAAAGTTTTTGTAGCATGAAGCAGTTATCTGCCATGTTTGTAAAAAAGTCTGAAAAGTGCAACAAGGTAAATGAGTCTGATTTTTACCAGTTTGGCCAAATTTCCTTACATCAGAGTAATTTACAGCCTAAAGTACACAAAGTCAAGTCCTAAATTATTGTTATATCATATCCAGAGTCATAGAATATGGGACCTAATCTGGAAACTATGTTCAATACTTTCTAAATACCTTTATATCAATGATTTGTGTATTATAGAAGATTATAAGGGACACAATTAAAATAAAAAATAAAGTGAAATATAATACACATTTGTGAAATACANAAGATTATAAGGGACACAATTAAAATAAAAAATAAAGTGAAATATAATACACATTTGTGAAATACAATAATGTTTTCATTTGTATATACGCATTTACTATGTCATGACTAAGTGATAAACATATGGTATAGTGCAAACTCTTTATTTATTTATTTATTTTTGGTTGAATGATTGAATTAATTGCTTTTCATTGTTTCATGAATTTTTCATGCCACATTACAATCAAATCACAGTGCGGTGAAAAAGAAAAGATCAGGGGTTTTTCATTTCACCATTATCCAGCAGGGGGCAGCATAGACGTGTCAAAATTAAATACAAAGCCCTGTCATTTCTTTTTCTGAAGCAGCTGCCTTATTAGTGCCAGAATGAAAAAGAAAGCACAGTCCAATCACAGCATGGGGGCGGTGCTTAAGGCATAGCTTGTTATGACACAGTATATGCGTGTATGGAGATGAAATACAAATGAAAACATGTATTATATTTCAGAAATGTGTATTATATTTCACTGTATTTTTTTATTTTAATTGGGCCCCTTATAATCTTCCATAGTGTATGTACAGAACTGTTGTTAAAGTGAAAATCAACACAGTTACATAGGGAAGAAAACGCTGCTGCACTGCCCCCTGTGGGCTGAAATGTTCAAGCACGTCCCACTTCTGACCACACCTTAATTAGTGATGTCAAAGCAGGTGTTTTCCTTCGTCCATCAAAGGGAAAATGTAGGCTTTGACATCACTAATTGATGTGTAGCAGAAAAATGCCCGAACGTTTCAGTCCATAGATGGCAGTGCAGCAGCAATTTTGTTCTCTATGTGTCTCAGTGTTGAGTTTCTCTTATAAAGTAATTCCTCCTTTCTCTGTTATGGGTTTTACAGGCCATAAAGGACCTCAGAGGATCACTAACTGGGGTCCAGCGTCATTCACTGATGCTGAGCTGGAGTTAAGAAAGAAGTCGTGGCAGGACAGGAAGAACCAGGCGGCTCAGGCTCAGTAAGCGTCACAAGACTCTTAGAGCAGTGACGAGTCACAAATTAACTCTGGAGTCCATGTTTTAACATTCTGTGCCTTAGTGGAACTATGAAAAAATTACCTTATGCTTTTTGTTAGTAGTGATTTAATTTGTGTGTCTTCTACAGCTGTCATTCATTTTCTCTTTCATTTTTCAAATTTGTTTATTTGAACTTTTTGTAGGCAGAATTAACATTGTAATTCCAGGCCATCCATTCTAATTTTAATGTTTTGAGCATATTTAATATATTAATTTGACGTGTTTCTATGTTTGATGTAATCTTATACTCTGATGAGCAGGACTGTGCAAAAATCATTAGGCACAAACATTCTATAAAATTCTGAACATGGTTTAAAAATAATGAAATGGTAAATGAAGTCAACAATGAAGAAATTAACATCTAAGACAAAATTTATATAAAAATGTGAGTTGCCAGTACAGTATAATTCAATAAAATAGAACTTTTGACTTACTTCCTCCTGTAGCTGCAACTTCTACCACCAAATACATTTTCTTATTGACTGAAGTGGCTCATTTTCCTAAAGAAACGTTACTTTGAGTGATTTCTGTTTGTGTATAAACTTTTGTGCAACATGCTTTTTTGTTCTGTTAAGTAAATGAGAAATTTGAAAATTAGTTTTTAATTCATTTATATTACCTGTTATAATACATGTCCTGAAAACCTTCTCTCCTCTTTGAAGTTACATTCATTTTCTCACACTAATTTAAAGGAAACTCATGTAAATTAGAGGAAATATTAGCACTCTTCCGATTGGTGAGTAATGATGACACTCAATGATTGATAATGATTAGTAATGCAAGTGTGTGTTTAGTTGTATAAGAAGACTTAAATTACACTTTTCACTGTTATTTTAGCAGACACGAGGTACTGATGATGATGATTAACAGTGAAACAAAAAGTCTGTTTTCTGACAGGGAATGTCTACTTCAGAGTTCCCTACATTTACAAAGCTTGAGGAGAACCCAATTCCTCCCAGACGATAGTTCACTGTGTTTCTGAAGAATAAATAATGATCATGATGAATCTGATGGACTAACAGTGACCAGTAGGTGTCATCATAAGGATGCAGGATCCTCCGTTTATTACAAACTGAAAGGAGCCTGTGTGTTGATGCTAAAGGCTCCTGTTGCAGCTTCCAACTTCACACTGACAAATACGCTTTTCTATTGTTTAAGTAAACATTCTTGGACAAACAATTTAAGATAATATATGATATCCCAGGCTTCTGTGTGTCTTCACTGCAACATCACTGAGATGAGCAGCTACCGGATCACACCAGGGGCTCCAACAGAGAAGAAATATATAGCTAAGAGAAAACCTTGACATATAAGGGAAGAATGGAAGAAATTTTGAAAGAAGCAATCCAGAGAGAGGTCTCCTCTCCTAAAAATGGCTAAGTGTGCAATAGGAGCCGTAGGTGGGGAAGCAAGTAAATTAAAGAAAAAAACAAAGATGTAACAATAGAAGAAGATATGAATACACCAATTGAGCCCTAAAAGGATCTCAAAGGGGGACCCAAGTCTTTTGAGCAGTGTAGGGTCCTGGGAGCAGTGAAAGCTCAACACGTTTAAAGGCCCAGGAGAGGAGCCAGCTGGACACACAGCAGAGCCTGGACATCGTCAGGGCACGAAAACCACATGGCGGGCCAGCAGACCATTTCTCTGGACCCCACATCCACACGCGAGTCTCCTGGTTCTTGTAGTTTTCAATCAACTTGGTCGGTATGTTGGAAAATTGATGAATATTTGTTTGTCCCCTTATCCTAATGTCATGCGCTTGCAAAGGCTCCCTTCTGCTGTCTTCCATGTCAGAATAAATCAGGATGTGCAACAAAGGGCCACTGTTCTTACACCTATACCTCCCGTTACCTTCTCCGCCCTCATGTTTCAGTGTTAAGATAACACAGAATTGTTATAACAGGTGAAACTATCAGCTTGATGTCTTTGCCAACTAACCTGCGTAAAGGAATCAGCAAAGCTGGGAAGAGACAGTTCATCTGAAGTTCAGAAAGTCAGAGCATCAGATAAGATAAGAAACTGAGCTAACAATCAGCACCATACAGATCTCTTTATGCTGCAGGTTTACAGATAAGATCAGACAGAGACAGAGTGGCCAGACCTTTACCAACAAAAAGATAAAATAATTCACAAAGCAACTCCTTTTATGGACATGTATTTTGTATGCTTGGCATTCATCAAAACAATTAAGATAAACATCATATAATTGGTCAAATCTAATATTAGACTAAAATATGCAGGAAACTAATTGAAAATATCCATAAAGTTCAGAATTTTTAATCCAGTGTTTATTAAGTATGTTTTCTGCTCACATTTTTGTCACAAGATGTATTTATATCCCAGGATCTGTGAAATATGTGGTTCTTACTGTAAATACTATTCTCAGAAACAAGAGGTCCTGATCTCCGTAGCTAAACTGCACAAGCCTCAGCATTCCAAACATAAGGATATCCCTATCTGTCATACCATGTGTCCGAAAAGCATCTAAAAGCCCGTAACCAATTTATCTGATTCCCGTTTAAAATATCCTCATCTAAACAGATTTAGGAACATTCTTGGGGATTGTCTGGCAGCTGCCTGGTTTCTGGGTAAGATGTCGTCCCACAGTGACCTCACAGCCCTGAACGCTTCAAATGGTTGAATGGAGTCTGGCTGTAGCTGGAGAGATAAATTGTCACATATAACATCGGGGCCCAAATTACCTCAGACAAAATAAATCAAACCAAGTCAAAGCCGATACGCAAAACATTTGCAACCTGCATCACTGTCCCTTAAAGCAATAAATCAAATGTGAAAATGTGCTCTTCTGTTCACGGATCTGTTCATGTGGGCGGATTCCGGTTAAGGTTATGATTCATGCATTTGCTAATCTCCCAAAAAAGACCCCCATCTGACTTCATTCTGATTTGTAGGGTGGAACTGGATGATGTGTGTTGAGTTAGTGAGATCAGTGTTTGGAGTTGTTGAAGTGAATTCTGAAACAGGTGTCCATTTAGGGGCCGCAGGGACCACAGAAGGGCCCTCACAGGTGTTTATGAGCCCCACATGCCTTTTGCACCCAGGAAATTGGAAAATGTTGCATTGCTCACATTGCAATTGCCTGACAAAGAACAGGACAAAGGTGGACAACAGAATTTCCAAAACCAAAAAAATAAATGAGTTATGTAAGTATTTGTCACTGGGGTATTTTTGGGTCTGTAGGCAGACCAATAAACTTCCTTTTCAAAGTATTTTCTGCAGCTGTGACTATGGAGATCCAAAACCAACAGATTCATGCAATCTTACATTTACAAAGCGCTTTTGATTTGTCTTTTCATGTGAGAGCAGCAACCAGGCCAACCAAGACTAATCACACCAAACTCCAGAGAAACACGCAGCCAAGTTACACAGAATCACAATTAGCCCACACATTTTAGAACAGCGCTGTTCTTGAGGATAACAGATGCTTTCATCAGTCATTTGTACATGTTGTAATGTTCCCTAATTCAAGTCACAAAGTTATGTAAGCATAATACTGGCCATTTTGCATGTTTGAGCCTAATATATTCAATTTTCATACATGTAACACTACTGACTATCATTTCCCAAAGCTGGAAAGGTGAATTAAATTTTTTTTCCTACCTTCCAGACCACCATTGGTTTCAGTTCATTCTGGTACGCTATTAAAATCAACTTGTTGATACTTGAAACATTGAAACAAGACGTGTATTCAGGTTTTCTTCAAAGTTACACAATTTTAGTGTTCAAGCGAAATAAAAAGTGCAGTTATCTGAAAATGCTTCCTTTTGTCAGTTCTTCATTAGAGCACTTGAATGCACCACTAGGAAGCATTTTCAGATCACTTCACGCCTTTTACTATGCTTTAACACTAAAATTAAGCAACTTTGAAAAAAAAAAAAAAGAATACACGTCTTGTTTCCAATGATGGATTACCTATCCCATGAACATTTCAAGTATCAACAAGTTGATATTAATAGTGTAACAGAATGAACTGAAACCAGTGGTGGTCTGGAAGGTAGGAAAAAAAAATTAATTCACTGTTCCAGTAGTATACTTTAGGAAAGGATTGTCTGTAACATTACTGTATAGTTGTATATGTAGGATAGTCAGTAGTGTTACGTGTATGAAAATTGAATATATTAGGCTCAAACATGCAAAATGGCTGGTATGGTTCTTTAAGCTCAACAAATCTTGGGTCCAGTTTTTATCGAACGAATGTGTAACTTTAGCCACATTGCTTAACATGGCTAGTTGCTCAGTTGAAAGGAGGCATGAATGATGCAGATTTTTTCCCTCATAATTTTACAATATAGGCTGAAATAGCAATATTGACAGAACAGAATAGAAGTTTGTTGCCCACACATGGGCAAAAATGTAGTTAAAAGTAGTCTTCAATATTCTAAACTCAGTCCCCAGTATTGGTTATAAATATATCGTTTAGGTATTCTATTTGCTTTTTTTTCTTTTGTTTTTAATTTTTAATTTTTTTTTTTTTTTTTTAATTTTAAATCTCAAGTAAATCCCATCTCACAGCAGAAAACAGAGTTGAGTCTCAGTCCTTATTTTTGTGACTAAAGTCTGACTCAAGTCTCAGGGCGAGTAGTGTCTTTGCATTAGGCAGTTTCCTATAGGGCGGCAAGTGGGAGAGGCAGCAAAATGCTCCCACTCCCCTGCTCCCTTCGTTTCACACACACACACACACACACACACACACACACACACACACACACAGAGGTGCGTGTGATGTCCCTGTCAAAATCAAAGAGCAACTGAATCATCTCAGTATGTTTATTGAATAAACATACTGGACATCGAAGCATATAATCCATTCTAAGCATTCTTGGGTGGATTCTCAACTCCAAAGTTTGAGTCGTTTTACTTTGAAAACTATAGGAAACAAATCACAATCAGGATTAGGATTTCAACTCAAAAGTTTTGCATAACAAACTCAGTGTTCTACCAGTTGAGCTAAACCAACACAGAGTCAATGAGAATTTCTTGCAGAGTAAATCTGCAGGACAAATGGCTTCATCTGCTTTCTAGAAAAAAGATTACGGCATTTATTCATATATGCATTTATGACAGCAAAATTTTGCATTTGATTTAGTTTATTTCAATGGAGTCATAACAGTTGTTAGATTCACTCAAGTAGGCAAATATAAATATTGTGTCAAGTTAGCTTTGGTGAACTTTGACTTTCTGAACTTTGACCTTAGGTCAATAGCAATCTGTAACAGATTTTTATGAAAATTTGAGGTGTGTGACTATTTTTCTTAGATGAGTTTTCTGCAGTTTTGTCTTTCAGTTTCCCTTCTTATTGTCTCTGGTCATGCGTGATCACCAGTGCTGAAGATGGCCAAGTGGAATAATAGGCTGCATGGACTTTGGAGTCATATGTCTATCAAACAGTATTGGATCGATCCCACTGGAGACAAGTGGGTTAGACATGAAACACATGAGTGGGAGGTGTGAAACAATGAAATCAAGCTGTCAAAAATACAAACGGTGAAGCATTCAACCTAATAAGGTGCAAAGTTGCAAAGGTCAAATAAAAAAAGTTGAAAGATCAAACAAAAAATGGTGAAACAAGAAAAAACAAGAAGGTAAAAAAAAAAAAGGCAAAACAGTGAAACACAATATACAATACATAATGTATCAGTATGTGGAAACAACAATCAAATAAATGAATTCTGAGTAAGAACCCCATGATTCCAAACATGCCATTCCACGGAATCCTGATGGAAATAACTTCCGTTGGATGGTTCATGGGCAGAGGCCATAATCTCCATCCCTAAAGAAAGAGGCTAAATATGGAGTGACTGCCAGAGCACCTGCCCAGATGTTGCCTGCTGGTTCTGCACCTGCTGCCAGTACAGATCAGCTGGGAGAACTTGACACCCGCCTCCCCCTCAAATGGCCCTTTTCCACTTTGGGGTTGAATTGTACCAAACTGTAGCCTACCGAGCCAGCGCCCTCTTCCTTTTCAATGACACTGGCACCCACTGGGAGCCAAGCTTAAAGTATCATACACATTTTGCATGTTTGAGCCTAATATATTAAATTTTCATACGTTACATTACTGACAACCATTTCCCAANTTTGCATGTTTGAGCCTAATATATTAAATTTTCATACGTTACATTACTGACAACCATTTCCCAAAGAATAAAACCGTATTTCAACTTTCCTGATAATTTGCAAAATCTCTTAATCTTTGAAAATCAAATATTCAAGTGATACACCCACCTAAAAAATCAATGTTTCGCCTGCTAATAATTACGCAGCCTTATGAAGTCATGGTCATTTAAATTTTTTGATAAACACAGGTCTTCTTTTGGGTCTATATTCCCCGGTGGAGACATTCACTCCGTGCTTTTTATTGAGCTTAAACGCTAAAATTACAAACCTCTGAAAAAAACCCCAAACACAGTCTTGTTCACCATGATGGATTACCACGTTTCAAGTCTCAACAAGTTGATTTTAATAGCGTACCAGAATAAACTGAAACCAATGGCGGTCTGGATGGTAGGAATTTTTTTTAAAATCACTGTTCCAGTAATATGCTTTGGGAAATGATTGTCAGTAACATTACATGTATGAAAATTTAATATATTACTGTAGGCGCAAACATGCATAATGGACGGAAAATGCAAAATGAATTTTTTTTTATTTTTCTTTATATTTCCACATTTATTCCTCTTTATATTTCCACATTTATTTATTCTTTTATTTTAAATTTTGGCACAGTGGGTATTCCATAGACATCATGACATCATCCTCATCGTCGCTGAGCACCGTTACTGAGCAAAAACGAGTTGCAGTGGTGTCTGATTACATTTCACTGAAATAAATACTTAAGAGGGAGTGTTCAGACAACATCGTAATTAATAACGTTGTTTTCATCCTGTATCCAGTGACCCATTGCATAAAAATGAATCGTGAAGTTGTTAATGGTGAGTTTGAGACGTTTCAGGAAACATCACAATACAGGCTGCATTTCTAAAATATCTGCTGGTAATGATCATTAGTATTACTAATAAAGTGCTATTATTATGTGTCATAGTAAAGTTTTGAAAGCAATAAATGAGCAACTGTCATGTACTGTGTGGTTTCAAGTATGTTTGATTTATTTCCAAAAAACTTAGTGTCACAACAAAACATGGTACAAAGACACAGTAACAAAAGTTCTGTTGGAATTATTTAATATAACAGTATACGATGCAGATGAGACGAACATCTTTAAAAAGCACACAGTCTTATGATATATTTGTTTACTTCTTTAAAAGCCCTTAAAATACCCAGAGCCTGCACTGACAGTCTGAAAAAAAAAAATTATCACAAATAAGGAAAGGACACTCAGGTNCCCAGAGCCTGCACTGACAGTCTGAAAAAAAAAAATTATCACAAATAAGGAAAGGACACTCAGGTATTTGCACCAATGACGACACATTAAAAAACAACAACAAAAAAACAAACAAAAAACAAACAAACTGGTGTTCATGTTAGAAAAGTTTACATAGGTTCAGTACATTTATAAAATTAAATGTCACACAAGTATTTACAGAAAATAAGAAGCCACCAAACTTTAACAGTTACACTTTTAATAAAAAAAATAATAATTTACATTATATGAGATAAACGTTAAGTCAAAAACATTCAAAACATTCAAAATAGAGAAAACATCACCTTTTTCAAATAGAAAAATGTCAGGTAACTCTTTTGAACTTACTGTGCAAATTCTTTTTATCTGTTTTGAGGAAACGTCATTATGTACATTGTAAAGTAATGCCTTTAGCCTTGCTGTCTGCATCTGTTAGAAAATCTATATTCCATAAGGAGTGCATATTTTAGAGCTAAGTGCAAACAAATTGCCTTTTCATATTGTGCATTAAAATCACTCAGTTTTTGGCAGTTCATATGTTTTCTTAAGCAGCAATAACTTTTCCTCATTGCAAAATATCTGATAGAAATTCTTTTATATGATATTTTTCTATATTTTTTAAATCTAAAATTGAACCCACAGTTTTGAATGGCCAGTGATATTGCTTTGATGTATTTACAGCTTAAGTAGGATAACCTTTCCTCGGTAGTGCAGTCCCTAAAACATCAGCTTATCTTTACTTCTTCCCTGACAGCAACAACCACTTTCTCATATTCAACCAACTCCAACTGAAGCGGACAGCCTGACAAGCTTCAGGCAAAGAGGTGAATGAAAGGATGGATGGACAGAATACATCCTCCACTACCAGGCACTTTGTTCGCTGTGGTCCCCTTATTAATGACGTTCTGGAAGCTGAGTTGAGTGGTTGTCGTGTCTCTGCTCTGAACCTCACAGCACCTCTAATGTTCACCATCTGATGTAAACCTCAGCGATCTGCGTCCAGGTTCTCAGTTCATGCATCAGAGATGCAGTTCTGGATCTTATCTATCCACACCTGGGCGTTGGGTGCATCTGAGGCGCAGAAATTGTAAACTCGCTTGCTGGTCTTTAACTGGAGGAACAGAAGTCAAAATAAAGGTCAAATGTGGACAAGAAAGAGAGAAAAACAGTCTGCAACATTTGATATCGCACACATGGATATTTATGTATCAGAAAGGTGGTTATTTCAGTTTATTTTTATAAGAGACAATGCTCATTGATGCATGCAAACACAAAAAAGCCAGAATTAGCCTAAGTGGGTCAGTTTCATTTGCTGTCCCTAGTAAGGTGTTAAAAAGGCTTCCAAAAACAAAACCATTTTTTTTAGAGAAAAATACAGTGAATGATGTACAAAACTAACAAATCTAAACACATTAAATGAAAATTATGAAAAAAATATGATTAAATCCACACAGTCTTAACTTTATTTAGCAATATAAGCTATTACAAAGGCAATTTACTAAAGGCTGCTTTATTTAATTCACAGTCCCGTACAAAACATGCACTCCACTATACCAAGTCATAACAAATGCTAATAGATGCAAACCAGTCATAGCTCCTCAAATGAACACAATCTATTCAGGCCTCTAATAGACAGATAAGGATACAATAATTCCTAAATGCTTTTATTCTTTGACCCTGTCAATATTAAATACAACCACAGTATTATATGCAGATTACTGTAATCTTATGTTATAATACTGTGGCTGCATTTAATATTGACAGGGTCAAAGAATAAAAGCATTTTGGGTCAACTAAAAAATATACATTTAAATATCTTATTGACCCTTTGTGGGTAAACTGGGACCATAATTTGACTTCTTTCACAGAAACAGATTCAGCTTTTGTCTGAGCTGTTCAAAGATGTTTGTGGAGGTTCTACTGCCTCCACTCTTAGGTCCTGAAAATGACAGACCACTTCCCTGTCTTCAGCACTGAGAGAAACACTCGGATCCTAATTCTCACCTCAGTAAACTTGTGATA
Source organism: Lucifuga dentata (assembly GCA_014773175.1). Lineage (NCBI taxonomy): Eukaryota > Metazoa > Chordata > Actinopteri > Ophidiiformes > Bythitidae > Lucifuga > Lucifuga dentata. The sequence goes on from VXCM01000349.1 coordinate 67,586, forward strand.
AAAGACACATTTACTCACATCAAAGAAAGCCTTTTCGCTGATGTGTTTGGGAGCGCCGATAGTGGGAGCGGCTAAGACCACCGACTCCACCTCAGCCAGATCGATGTGGCCTCTGCAGTTGGTGTCCTCCCCGGTGTCATAATACCTCATCTATGAAGACATGTGTTACCACGCAGCCTGTCTCTTAAAGGATTTATTTATCTTTATTTGTCTTTAACTTGAATGTTCTGCTGTGTACTGACCTGGTGTTTAGTTATGTCCAACACAAACCAGCGAGGCTTCCAGCCTTTCAACAAGGCTCCACGCTTATACAGAATCCCCTCATAAGACCTGAAAAACAACACAAAGTATTTATCCAGGACACTTTGCCTCAGTACCTTTTACTCTTTGGGTTACAAGTGGTTCTGTGACAATGATGTTGGCATACGGTCAACATAGCACCTTCGTTCAATAATTCTTTTCTCAGCTCATAATTCCTGCTCAGGATCAAAGCTGGCTCGAGCATGAAGGCAGGAATAAAACTCGAGTGTTATCACATGAATGACTCTTCTCCATATGTACAACTCAGTACTCTGTACAGTACATTGTGTTCCCTTTTAAAGATTGCAAAAGTGATTTGACAGATGGAAGTGATTTTAAACTAAGTATTTGCATTGTTTTGTAACAGCAACACAGACAATTCTATACATTCTTTTTCCAGGGTCATTTCACCCGAGCTACACACTCTGCTTAAGTTTCAACTAATTCCTCAAGGCCATGGAACCCATTCTGATCTAAATTTCAAAAACTCTCTCAAGTACCCGGCAAGAAGCTTCAACATAATCACGACACTTTTAGAGGTTATGCCAAAAAAAGAAGACAATAGAACAATCTATATCTTCAATTGAGTTCTACGGAAGTGCTAACTGCTGGAGTGGAAATGTGATATGTGTATGCAGAAAATCAGGACAATTTAGAGAATGATCCATTTTATTGCTGTTTGTTCATGTCAGAGGAAAATAAAACTTAACTGAACTAAGGGAGTGCACTTTAAACTCACAGTCACGGTAAAAGCACACACCCAGAGTTAGCAGAACAGAAAATTCTTACAAATATGACACACAGCATACCACTGGGCTGAGTCATCTTCCTAAACTGGACCGTCCCTCTGCAGCAGTTGGAAGTAAATCAAATGTGGACCTCTTACCATTTATTTGTTCTGAGAATTTGTCGAAGTTGACGACGCACCTGTTCTCTTCGCTCTTTGGGGTGAATTGGTTGTAAAGTGTTGCAGCGCGGCGGTTGACTCCATTGGCTGTGGCAGGACTTTGGTCTTCTCCCAGCCCGTTGTCTGGCAGGTGCAGCATGGAGCGCCGCTGGAACGCCTGAAGGCTGGATGTGGGAATAAGGCCGGAGATGGACAACGACTGCTTACAGAGCTGCAACACAAGATAAATCCAAGTATGAATGTGGAAACAAGCACATTCAAGCAAAACAACAAGCAAAAGCACAGTTAAATATTACACAAAACACGTGAAGCATCTGATCTTAATTATTATTCTTAACACGCACATTTCCTTCTTGCTTGAGGTCTTCCTGAATGCTGATTCTGACTCTCTCCAGAATGGTCTGCCACTTCTCTGGTACCTGGTTTAGTTCACCCTCCAGCTTCTCAATGTCCTAGAAAACCCATAACAGCCACACATGAGGGACAAATGTGAGGCAATGTACATGAACCAAGCAGGAAATACCTCAGGATCCTGTGTTTTGGCACAGAAACACTTACAGCGAGGAGTTTGGTGATGGCGTCAGGCTGGGCACGGCTCACGCTGCTGTAACACGGCCACACAATCCTCCTCTTGCTGCTGGAGATGGAGTCTGTTTCCTCCGTGCTCTCCAGCCTCACGGCCATCATCCTCCAGTCATAACATGGCCCAGTGGACAGGGTCTCGTCCGTGAAGAAGTCCCACTTAGTGAGACTGGGGATGCTGATGGACGGCTTCAGTATCACCTATGAACAGAAATACTGAAATCAGCATCATATGGAATCAGTGTCTGTTGTATAAAATAGCTTGGAAAGCATCTGTGAAATAACAGTCTGCATGTGTATTTCCAGTAAGATGAATCTGTTTGAATCATGCAGAGTTCATCTCATTAGCCAGTGGGGAAAAACGCGGCAGGCTGGACATAACACTTCATTATAGCACAGCTAGAACGTACAAACACTCCTAATCCTGCTCCTTTGAGTGATTTACACACTGCTAGGTTGTGAGAGGAAACATGAGCGATCATAAAGTTCAAGGACTCGCTTATTGTTTTTTTTTTTTGACAAAAGATAAATAATAAGTTTTGTCAGGGAACTGGAAGACAAGAAGGATTAATTTATGAGAAAAAAATCCTTCAAAGCAACAATGTAGAGAAGAATTCCAGAGTGTAAGCTTGATGTCCTGAGTTTGATTTGTTTCTTCTACTCTACAAACCATCCAAAACACTGGGGCACGATCATGGATGATCATCAAATCAGTATGACTGAGCACAGACAGAGGAAGTGATATAACTTTGTTCTTTCATAAAATGACAGCTGCTCTTCAGAGGAACAGAAAAAAAAGCCCTTTGGATTCTTCTCTTATTGATGCAAAACGGAAGGAAACAGAATTCTACATAGCAGTAATCCAAAGAAATCCAAGTTATTCTTTCTGCTGAAATGAGGTAAAAAGTCTTCAGACAAACAAAAATCACCAATATCTGTCACCAATTTTCTTTGCAAAGTTGCTAGTGATAATTTGTAGATAATTTGTCTATTTCATTGGTTTTGTAGCCTGTCTAATAAAGGTATTGATCTTTTTTCACATGACAGAGTGCCTGGGTTTTGTTGGATCTATATCTACACTTCACTTCTCTGTGTGGGACTCACCTCAGTCTCTGATGGGTTGTACAGGTAGTTGAAGAAGATGGGACTCCTCCTGTGCATTCTGTTGATGCACGCCCAGATACAGATGCCTCTCCGGGCCTGTTTATCACCCTTATCCTCAAACAACAAGCCTGTGAAAAAGACACACGAGAGGCTGAGTACCACAGAGTCAATTAATTCCAAAAACTCTAAAATGTGTGTGTGTGTGTTGTATTAAGAAGGTTATTGGTAGCTAGATGGGATTCATCACTTGAGTTATCAACTGGGCACTTCTAACATGTTTATTTGTTATTATTATTGTTATTTACCTATGACTTTACCAGAAAGACAAAAGGTAGAATTCATAAAACACAGTGCCAGACTTAGCGTGTGAATAAGGGCAATTATAATCATGCAACCATGTTCCCTTATTCATTAACACCTGTTACTGGCCACTTTTAGCATTTGCCTTCAAAGAGGCATTACTACCTTCCTTATTTAGATGTTGGAGAGACAATAAATTTGATATTTAATACCACTCAGTGTATTTAAATGGTGAGTTTTGATCAGATCTTGCACACATTCTCCTGGTACTATATCTATATATATCTATATATCTATATATATCTATCTATATATATTATGTGTGTGTGTGTGTGTGTGTGTGTGTGTGTGTGTGAGAGCTTAAATTATTATGCTGCTTATTCTGCTTGAGTGAAATATCATACACAACTTTCAAATTGGAAAAATGAGAAAAAACATTTTCACAAAAAAAAAAATCATATGAGATATTAAAGCATTTATCTTTTCATTGATCAGATTAACTACCCAGGCACCGAAACTACAATATTTCAATAACCTGATAAAAATTCCTCCAGTTTAAATTGAAGGGACACTGACCATGTTCCAAACGTTCATAGTCTGAGTCCAACAGGAAGTTCTTGAAGCGGTTAGAGATGTGATGATAAGCCAGGAACTTCAAATAATACTGATTAAACTCAAACTCTAGAGGTTGCTGCTCCAAAATCTGCAATAACAGAAAGAGAAAAGGTCAGTGAATCTGACAGATGGATCGTGTCCTAAACATCTTGCCAATGCATAATTTACAGTAAAGATCATCCCCGTCCTTTGGGGGGGGGGGGNGGGGGGGGGGGGTGTTAAAGGTCATAGATATCATCACGACCAGACAGACTACAGGACCATTGTTCCCAGCCAGTGGTGTGAGATGGCCAAGCAGAGGGAGGATCTCAGTGATGTGCTGAATATTTGAGGCCACCTGGGTCTGTTGGCAAAAACAACAGCTGGTTCGGACATGAGGCACTTCTATTTTCAGCGTTTGTCCCGAATCTCCACTCCCCTCCCTGTTTATAGCTCTCTGGGCCCTAGGACCCCCGCCAAGCTGTCATAGCTGCCAAGACTACAGTTTCAAAAGACAAATGCAACAACTATGTGTTGATGTAAGTGTATGGGAGTGGATCTGCATGACCACAAGACACAAACAAAAAAAAAAAAAAAAAAAANAAAAAAAAAAAAAAAAAAAATCAACATTCTCTAAAGTTAGCATTTCTGTGCAGTCACAGCTCTCTAGAAGTTCCATTCTTACCCCCAATCTCCACACCCCTATTCTAAAGCACACCAAAACTGTCTGAGAGACTCTCAATCCCCAAAACTGCAATTTTCCGCACGTAGCTTTAAACACGCACTGAAATGTGAAGGGATGCTGAAACAGGCGAGAATCTAAAGCCCAACACCGATCACTGAGTTCATGGAACCATCTGGGCAACAGCCTCCACACACACAGCCTCACACACACACACACACACACACACACACTCCCTGGTGCACTACACTGTCTTAATTACTTATCCAGTGTGGGGAAAGCAATGTGCAAAACTAAACCAAATGTATAGATAATGACATTTTAATTTCTCGCTGTCCTTCATTTCCCCCCTGTACTCTTTGGAGGAATGTGCTGAGCTCATCAAGAAGGTATGAATGATTTTAAGGCATGGATGGAATACAATATGAAGTCACATAGTGGGGGCCAGAGATGCTTCACTGCAGGGGAAGGGGGGGCACCTGTAGGAGTGGGGGCTTCTAAGGCTCACCTGATGCACGCAGTCTAGGAATTGAAGGAAGATGGGTGTAAAGCCGCTGCCCTGGCTGCTGGGACTCAGGTTGCTTCGCTGGCTGAACTTGTGGCCGAAGGACAACCACTCCTTCTCTATCAGCACCTGAAAACCCTCCAAAGTGCGATAGAAGCGATCGCTCAGCAGCTGCACCAACGACACAACCTGCAGGGAGCAAGAAAGAGGTGAGAGGAACTGAATGAGGGATCTGTTTTCATGTGAGCAGTTTGGTTTACATTTGGTTTAAGCCGTTTGGCTATGCTATAGCAAAAGTACTTTAAGAAAACAAAATCCATACATTTCCTGTTAACATTATTACCAAAAAAAAAATCAATATGAATGGATGGCACACACAAGCTTTGCATCCTCTTGAACGCAAGGTTAGAGCAATCATCTGCTATCAATAAAATCTTCAGGCGCACTTGAGCTCACTCCACAAAACACCAGTTGAGAACCACTTGTCTACACATGCATATGCTTGGCCTCCTTCCCTGCCCGTGTCTCCTCCAACACAACTAATGAGCCCTGACGCGTGTGGAATGAGCAGGAAAAACACTTCATTGCTTCCCCAGGGGTTTACTAGAACATCCAGCCCTGAGTGGTGGAGAAAGCCCCCTATGCACAAACACACAAATAACAGATCACCGCTAAAACTACAAGAATTTTAGTGGTAGATTTAAGAGAAGTAGAGCTGGGTAGGAGATAGAGACAGAAGGTTAGATTGGGGATGAGAAGCAGAGAAGCAAAAGCAGGGTGTAGAAAGAAAGGAAGATAGCTCTGCATCCTGTCTGCTGGGTGTCTATGGTCCCTGGATGGAGGTAGAGCCAAAGCATATGGAGTCCATTTGCCTGTGCCGACCTGATGTGGACCTGCCATGATGAAGGCAGTGGCCCGTGGAGTGAGACGCCCTGGGCCTAACACGTGCTTGGCAAAGGGGACCCAGAAATTGTGTTTTTAAACAGCAGCCCAGGGCTTTACAAACACTGTAAACACATTTGAAGGACACGCACTTGCAACACAAACATGTGCACTTAACAGGCCAACATGGAAAATATGAGCTCAGGCAGCAGAAATGTGATGAAATGCTGAGTACAGCAGCAAAAGGACACAGACACTTGATGAGGATAAAAACAGATTTTTGTTTGTACATCTTCAAATCAGAACCATGACCTTTAAAATCAGCACAAATCAGTGACATAAGGAAGCCTCTGTAACAAATCTTTTCATTATTGAGCTTTGCATGATTAGGTCAAAAGTGACAAAAATAATAAGAAGATGGGCACTCGGAAAAGCAGGTGTTGCCAGATAATGATTCACATATGCTCATTCATAAGTGGAATCTGTATGGATGAAATCTGTGACTAAAGAGAATCCTTCAAAATCTAGTCATGATGTAGTAATTGTAAATAATATTAAAGGATTCTGTAAATATATCATTCACAATCAGGAACTGTATTTATTTCTACTTCTATCCACTTAACTTTGGGAGTAAGTTTGTCAGTTAGTTTACAGGGTATTTCAAAAATTTAAAAGACTTCAATAAAATAAAAGTTGAGCCAAGGAACAAGTGATTTATTTTTGGAACTGGGACTTGAAGAGATTTTTAAAAAAGACTGCTTCAGGTATTTTTTGAAATCCTTTTAGGTATTTTCTTTTTCCCCTTTCCTTTTTACTACACTGATATGTTTTTGCCTCTAAATCAGCAACCATCGTGCCGAGTTAAGTCCCCCTTTTGCCATCTCTTTTCTCTATTTGGTCATCTACATACTTTGTGTCTTTCTTCTTCTTCTTTCTAATGCTTTTTCCACATCTGTCTGTCCTACTTATGTGTTTATTCACATAGGTATTTATGTATTTTCCTCACTTGTGTAGCAATGTCCCAGCCATCTTCCAGGCTAAGGAGAACAGATGAGCCGCTGTCCAGAAGCTCCACCAGAATCAGTGCCAGCTGCAGGATCTTGTGAAGCTGTGGGAGATCAACACATGCATGTCAACAAACAGACAGACAGACAGACAGACACACACACACACACACACACACACACACACACACACACACACACACACACACACACACAATCCTTTCTGAGCATGCATTACCATTTTTGGACTCCCGGTAAATAACTCAGATGTGCAATGTGCCTATAGCTAAGTGCTGCTTGGTGCCTATGAAGGTTTTCCCACAGATATTATTGCTCTCCAGTCTGCAATATGTTGAATGTAAGGGCAAAGACTGCAGTGGGTGCAGGAGCAATTAGATAAGCAGCATGATAAGGGCTCTCAGCAGTTGGATATATATATATATATATATATAACCATTCCCTTGGGAAAATCACTTCAGAGTGNGCAGTTGGATATATATATATATATATATATAACCATTCCCTTGGGAAAATCACTTCAGAGTGGATTTATCTAGTATGTGAAAGTTGCAGACAGGATGAGCAGAAGAGCTAACTGCTGGATTCTTCTCACAGTTGTCAGAAGTCATTTCTGGGTCACTGTATCGCTGTGACCTCACAGTATGCAAAAACTGACCTTGTGTGAGAATCTTACCTGCAAGATCCATTCGGAGTCCTCCAAGGCTCTGAGGAAAGAGTCCTCTGTATCAAAGGATGTGGCACTGGGAGCACAGGCCCTCAGTAACTTTTTAAAAGCAGCTTTCACCTGCCGTGTGTCTGCGAAGTCCACAGGCACAAGTTCACAGTTCAGAGATGAGTCCACTTTTAAGCCCTGTCAAAAGAGAAAATGTTGTGAGTGGAACTGAACAGCTTCTGTGTTACACTTTGCTAGAGTCTGAGATTGTTTTAAGGGCCTGAATCTATATATTTAAGCCCATAGATTTGGGAATTGTTATTTTGCAAGAGCCCATTTATTTTGGAATGAAGCTGCTTGGCCATCAGAATAACTTTATGTGACAAGTACAATAAATGTACAGAAATTTGTCTTTCTGGTAGCAGAGAAAACATTTTAGGGCATCTCGCAAAAATCTTTGTGTTGTTGGTCTTTGGAAAACTGAGTCATCACAGGAAGTTCCAGCATACAGTGGAAGCTCCTGGTGGGGCTCGGTGGACCTGGGATTATTGGCCAATATTGGCTAGCAGCAGAGACTGCATTTTTTTTTTTTTTTAATCTGTGACCCTTCTTTTTCTTTTATACTTCAAGTTTAACACACATTTTACTTGAATTTTCTATGTGGTTAAGAAATAATGAATACTGGCTAATATCTAGTTATCATATTTTTCTACTCTCAAATATTAATACCGGTACTAGCCACACAGATATCTTATTTTGGTTGGTCTTGACCTTTAACAGCTGACTTGCTTTCTGTTGAAAGTACTGGGATGACCTGATTCTATGCCTATTTGAAATTTTTAATTATTATTTTCCTGAATCTGAATATATGTTCAAAATTTGAATTATCCTTTAAAAGACACTGTCTGTGACTGTGAGGAGAACAGATTAAGGGTTTTTAAAATGTACCGCTAAGTCACAGTGTAATATTATCTCAATCCCAAAACTGCAGCAGCTTTTCTTCCTCACCTTTAGATGGGACTTCTCTCCAAAGATATAGAGGGCAGCTTGCTGTTTGAGGAGCTGAGCCTGCAGACTGCTGCTACCAGCAGGGGGCGCCAGATCCTTCCCCGCTAGCCTGGCGCCCACATCTGTAGGCGACCGGTGCTGAGCGAGTCTGCTGCTGGAGCGCAGGCTGGCCCACATGCCTGCAAACACATAAGTGCAAACAAAAGTCACACACAAGCAGGAGCTGGTTTGTTAGAATGCATGAATGTACACATGCTGTCAAACAAACGAAGACTGAATGATGAACAACACATGACATGCTGACCACATTTACATGCACAGCACTAAAACAGGGATGATGTAAACACCTTAATGCTTTCAGTCCACCAAAAATGCACTTGCCTCTTGATTTGGGTGCTGAGATATTAGAAGCAGAAGTCGTTGGAATTTTTTTTAGCAATGCAAGTCAACAAGGAAGCCATTTCTCTGAAAAACCAGCATGCAATACCTTCCAAATAATCCATCCATCCATCCATTTTCTAAACCTGTTTGAATATGAATCACTATCAGGAATGACGTGATTTTTTTTTTTCACATTAATCACTTTTGGACCCTTTCACATGTATGGCTGTTAAACTGCTACCAATATCAACTTCTGTAACCAAAGTAGTTATGCACAAACTTTAGGACTAACCCAATTTAAGACAGAGATGTTCTTAAAACTTTAATATTCCTTGAGGGTCATAATTGTAGTTCATCCATCCATCCATCCATTATCCTCCGCTTATCCGGGTCCGGGTCACGGTGGCAGCAGACTAAGCAGACCGGCCCACACTTCCCTGTCCCTGGCCAGGCGCTCTAACTCCTCCTGGGGGACTCTGAGGCATTCCCAGGCCAGCTGGGAGATGTAATCCCTCCAGCGTGTCCTGGGTCTGCCCCAGGGCCTCTTCCCAGTTGCACGTGCCTGGAAGACCTCCCTAGGGAGGCGACCAGGGGGCATCCTTATTAGGTGCCCAAACCACCTCAACTGACTCCTTTCAATGCGGAGGAGCAGCGGCTCTACTCTGAGTCCCTCCCGGATGTCCGAGCTTCTCACCCTGTCCCTGAGAGTGAGTTCATACTGATAGGAAATGGTTTCACAAGCTGTTTACCAATACATTGTTTTTTACACCTGATGGAAAGATTAATATGACTGCAGTTTAGACCTGATATGACTCAGAAATAAACAGAAATGACCCTTTTCCACCAATAGATTAACCAATCTAAAAAATATCTTCACAATCAGAGCAGATCGGTGACCTTTACCCATGTTAACTGAAGCCTAATTCCTCTGAGTCATATTTACAGATTACCCAAGCTGTCTTTATAGGGATGGACATGGCCAGAAGAGCCTCACTGTGTCATGATTCATGTTCCGGGCTGCCATGACAAACAGCTTCCTTCCCTCCTCAGCTTGGACTCGGCCTGCTGACTTAGCCCTGCTGAGCCAACATTCTAACAATGGAAAAGGCCACATGAGAGCAGCCACTTTGGTTTCTGAAAACCACAACTCCCCGATGGGCACCCACAACATCAGCAATGATTAGTGCTATGCAAGGTCTTTGTGACGAGTATGCAGCATGAGGTAGTACAGTGTATGACTTGTTTAGTGACTACTCGTATAGGTTAGAGAACAGAGAAAGGATGAAGCTTAGCTGCTGTTAGACAGAGCGCTTTAAGATGACCAGCAGAGGAAAGAGACAGATTGACTCTACCTTGATTGTGGTTTCTCTCCTTACTGGCAGGTTTTTGGTTTGAGTGAGTGAAAAGTTTATCTCTGTACTCAAGCACTGTGGTGGATGATGTATACAGGAGGAGGAGGAGGAGGAGGGACAGAAGATGATTGTAGGTAAGAAGGGCACAAAAAAAAAAAAAAAAAAAAAAAAAAATCACATCAACATTATATGAACACCACAATCTGACACACACCAAACCCTGCAAATCATTTCAGATCACAGAAACGGTCATGCATGGGTGAGTGCATGACTGCACACAGGTCAAAACATCGGACTGTTCCACAAGAAGTGACAGAATGAAAAACATTAACTTCTCTCAGTTTAAATGAATGATTGTTGTAGCATGCATGAACAAGATTACCCATGGTTATGGTTGATGGTGTGAAGAAAAGTATGATCCCTAATTTGTGAGTCAAAGAATGACCGCCATCCACTCCGTGATAATCTGGCACTGCAGTAATTAGGATGAACATGTTGCTTGGCTCTGGGTGGATAAAACCCCTCATGTTCCAAGCAATCTGATGTGCCATAATTGTTTGTGTGTGACAAGAAAACTGCAGAGTCATTTTTAGAAGTCTTTTACCTCCTGACCTTCATCTAAAGCAGTGACAGACAGACAAGCACCAACAAACCAAACATATCCTCAGCTCGCAGCTATCAACGATACACACATTTCCTCTGAAGTGTTCACATTCCATTTTATACGGTCATAATCACGTGTCATTTTACAGCTTACACTGATCAGGCAAATCAGAATACCACAGATATTAATAGTTAAATCATCAAGAACTGCCAATAAAAAGACCAACACGGCAGTGATTTATAAGATCAAAATCATCACAATTCACCTTAATAACAGAGATTTAGCAAAGTGTATAAACTGTACATGTGCCACCATAATATGCAGTAACAAAACCCTCCATAAAACACAAAGGGCAGATGCATTCTCCATGTAACAACCTGCTACATTTACTAAAGCTTATTTTTCAGATCTGTTCTACTGAATTTTGGAAAATTAGAACATTTCTGATTATTACCTGTTATTTTTCATGTGACTGTATTTATGGAAATCTGAGTGTCAGTTTTTCTCTGTCACTCTCATTTTTTAAAAAAATTATTTTTATTCATTTGTTTGCACAGGTATTAAATATAAGATTATATATATAAATATCTATATATATATTTTAAAAAAAAGACAGTTAAGTAAAACAGCAAAAAGACAAGACAGCCATGAAAAATTATTACTAGTAAAAAAAAAATAATAAAAATGAAAATATAATGTGCAGGAGAGGCCCAAAAAAAAACCAAAACAAACAAAAAAAACAATAAAGGATTGTCTGGTGGCCTTCCCAAAATTAGAAGCACAACTCTAGATGCACTTACTGAATCAGATAAGCACTAAATGGAATAATAATAATAGTAGTAATGAAAATTTTTTACTTTACTTAGCTTACAGTATATGCATGACAATATTCTCACAGATATGAATGTTCTTACATTACAGTCTCTTAAATTTTATGTATGCATACAGTCAATGATATAAATAAAAAAACACAATTTGAATTATGCCTCTTTTTCATTTTATTTACTGTAGAAAGTTATTTATTTTGTTTTATTAGCTAACAGGTTAAGGCTTACATATTTGGCTGCAAATGCAAAAGCTAATGAACAACAATCATTGCCTTGTAGATGCATACAACAGTCTTCATCGTTCAAAATTCTCTATCTGAAGACTAGAAATAGTGCAATTTTCTGGCCTCACAATGATATGTTGAAAGACAAAATCATATATGTTTTTTAAAATGTGACTGAAGGTATTCCCTATTTGACACCAGGAGGACACTGCGAGATGTCTGTGAAAATCTGGAAGCTCCCAGATAAACAGGAAGGATTGGCAAATACAATTACATTCAACTCCAGCTGAACTACCTGAAATGATGTTTGAGTATCCAACAGCAATTATAACAAAAATCCAGGTTTTGGCAAATACACTTGTAAGTGACTAGATGATGAAAGATGCACTGTATGAGTTATACTAGAACAATAACGACTAGATGACTGTTTCAGTGTGTGACAGTTGAGCTGGCTGCAGCAGAAGACATGATATGCTAAGATGGTAAATGGGGACAACACTCACCTCCTCGAGTGAAGCTGTTTGAGAATGGAATGTCTAAATGAACGGGAGTCATCTTTGGTATCCTGGATGTCCTCCTTTCGCTGCCTGAAGATAAAATCACACACACAACACAGGATGTTATTACATATAGCAACCTGGAAGTCAGATTTTGGAAGATATTTTAATCATACAGTATATTATTAGCACATGGAAGAATCACAAACAATGCAAGTGGACAAACATGTAGTCCTCCATCTACAAGTAAAAACAACTCTGATCAGTGTTCAGTTAAGCCTTTTGGCTCAGTGTGAACTCATCCTGACATTACACAAATGAAGCCATCCAATTTCTCCATTAAGGAACCTTAAATCCAATCCCTAAAGTCTTAGATCTACTTCAATACCTAAGGTTGATGTCATTAATCATGATTTGGAAAGCTTCAAACAGTTCCCTTAGGCGAAAGACACATTATGGTTAAATGAGGAACAGAAATGCTGAGAATTTGCCTGTAAGCGTGTGTGTGTGTGTGTGTGTGTGTGTATCACACAGAGAATGTGTGGGAGAAATATCTGTTATTTGGTAAGTTTCGGAAGGAACTTTATACAATAAAACATTATGTAAGAAACACAGCACAACCTGGGGTCACTGCCCCATCCATCCATCTCCTCTGACTTCACCTCCTGCCACCCGTACACGTACACACACACACACACACACACACACACACACACAGGAGGAGATTCTCAAGATAAGTATCTGAAAAATAACCTTTGACCAGGCCAAACAGCAAACACAAAAGAAAAGAGAAATGACTGCCTGGTGGCAGAGAAAAACAGAGCGGTAGTGAACAAAAATAATTCAGAGAAGTGCAAATCTGCAGTTTTTTTTTCTTTATCAGAAGAAATGCACTCTACATGGCCTCTTAATCAATGACCCCTGCAAACAAACCAAGTTTTTTCCCACGGTACAGTTAAAAATATCACGCAGCAAATTCAGGTCACGTACTGAGACAGGCAGTCATGTGACGTCTCTTTGGTATGAAAGACTTTTATGAGTTGGTTCTCACAGAAAGACCTTACAACCTCCTACATACTCCACCAAACAACTACTTATACTTATGTTATACAAGGTTAAGTAGGGAATAAGGCCAGGGTTCGAGTTAGGGTCTGTCACTCTTGGTGAAAGAGGTGGGATGCAGGATCATCATTCCACCGAGCACACTTCTTAGTGGCTAATCAAATTATTAAGCGCTTTCATTTAAAGCTGTACTAATCACTTTTTGGCCACTAGGAGGCAGAAAAAAAACCTCCAAAGCAGGCAGATAAACATAGCCATGACAAATTATTATGTCTAATGCAACGATTGTCTAATTAGGCATCCAGCAGACTCAGAGCAACATTAGTATCCCACCGGAATGCGTTCTTCAGGTTCTTTCATTAAAAACATCTCTCATCTAAAATGTCATCCCTAAGCAATACTCAGAATACTCCCCCACAAAAAAAAAAGAAAAAAAAAAGATCTGTGTTGGGAAGTACCTGGTGAGAGGCCTATGAGGGAGCGGTTGGACAGGGTGTTGTTTCCGTTCATTTTGAAGTAGATGGGGATGGAGTCGAGGATGGCCTGCAGGTACTTTTCTTGTTCGAGACTACTTGACGAATCGGAGGATGAGGCAGGAGCTAAAGGTAGAGGAAAAAACTCTGGTCACACAAAAATAATAACTGCCATTTTAAATTTTAAGTTACAGACAGCAGATCCAGTGTTGTTTAGGCAAAATATCAACAGGTTTCTTTAGTTGAAAAGGGCACATTAGATCGATTGTCAATAACATGAAGCCTAATACTGTTGCTAATAACTGAAAAAAAAATACTGGCTAGTTAGCTATAGATAGCCTATATTATCAAGTTCAAGCCCACTAGACTAGCCCTTAGCAAACCAGGTAGCCTAATTACCTAGCCTGTTAGTCTTACAGAATCACAAAAGCCATGGTCATAATTAAATGAAAAAAAAAATTGAACACCCTGTCTGTTTTTAAATATTTTTTTTTAATATATATATATATATATCTATATTTTGACCAGTTTCTTTGTTATTTGAGTTTTCCCATTTGTTTAAGTAATGTTAGTTAGCCCCAAAGGGATGTTGCTGTTTCTTACCTCAGCAATAAGTTCCTATCAAGCCAACTTCCATGTGGCTTCCAAGTATAAACTCTATGGTGGTCCAACATTTTATAATTCCTGCTTTATATCATGCAGGTTCTACCATTTAAGTGTCAAAGAAGCCCCAAGTTTTGGGAAAACTTGGGGCTTTAGCCCCAAGAGGGATTTTGCTGTGTTCATAGAGTTGACCTAACAGTCAGCTAGCTAGCTTTAGCTCTGAGCCCCACGAAAGATGCATTTTAGAACGTTATGAAACTTTTGGCCACCACAGAGCCACTGCAGAGAAGCTGCTCACGTGAAATTTTGTTGATAGGAACTTATTTTTGCTGTTGCTGTGACTCTGGAATGGCATGTCAATCGATCATAATTGTGGCTTAATGCTCGTGTAAAATTCCAGTTTGCTATGTGTGCACACCTGTTGAGGAAGGGTTCTGCGACTTGAACAGTCCCACCACGCTCTTGCCGTGGAAGCCACCTGAGCGGAGCAGCACAGCTTTGGTACGAGGATGTTTCCAGCACACCACAGGCAGACGGTTGTGTCTGTAGCAGCGGGCTACCTTGTGTAAACTGCTGTCCTGTACAGCCTGAGGAACCACCAGCAGCCCAGGGTAACTGACAGAAAGAGACAGAATACGAATCTCAAACACTGAATACTGGGGGGAAAAAAAAATTTAATAAGCCAAAGTGAAGCAATCTGGCTGCTTTGTTTAAAAACTTGAGGCAAGAAACAGAGATGAAACTTCCTAAATGGTTTCTCTTGCTGAAGTAACAGTCTGCCAAAACCTGAATGGGATTCTGATTGTGCGACGGCATGTCTGTTTTTTATATAACAGACTGTCTCAAGTGACAAGTCAACTATCAATCATCCAAGTAAAGGGAACTCCCCACTGACATTCTGACATACTTCGGCTTACAAAGCTTCCGTCAGAGCTACAAATCCTGGAAATTAATATGCTCTGAACAGCATTGTTAAGATTAGCGTGATTACTGCAGATCATCATGTTTCTGGACTGTTTCTTGTGACAAGTTGAGGCATATTGCAGCTAAAGCAATTTAACTGGCAGCAAGTATCCAGTGAGTATCCATGAGTGAAGTGTTGAGGCAGCGTACCTGCGACAGAGGGAATAGAGTCTGTTCACGCCGGTGATTCTGAACTGCTCTCCTGTTTTTGAGCGGGATGAACTGGCAGTGATGGTGCCCAGGCCCAGGCGCTGGTAGTCACGGAAACAGGACTGCTCCACCAGCTGCTCCATGGTGGACTTCTCTGATGTTCGCAAAGTGCTGCTGGGTGGTGGCTCACCGTCGTCTGATACTGGAACAGAAATGTATCGAAATTTAAATTACATTTGTACATCTTTTGTTTCTGTTTGTCCCCTCCCCTTCAACCGTCTCTCACACTCACACACATGTGTCACTGCTCTCACTTGAAATGTCATCATCTTCATGCCAGGTCATTCTGCTGCCTCTTTCGTTCTTCTTTAATGTGGTCTGGCCACCACGGCCCATGGTGATCTTTCCAGCCCTCTTAGCTCCTTTGACGATAGTCTTGGACAGTGTCCTGTGCAGGAGAGTAGCAATATACTTTATCATCAACAGTTTCTGCATTAGGTGGGAGGTCTTTCCCAACATTTTCAACCTAGAAACAAACTGGTGAGACATGTTTTTAGCAGAAATAATTCAGATTACAATATGATTTATACCTGGAATTGGCATACAGTGAGTAAAATTGGTCAGATTAATTTCGTTTCATTGTGGTGATGCCATTTTGTTTTCTTTCATTGGGTCCATTTAAGGACCGATAACCCACAAACCTGAAGCCGGTGTTCCTCTCCTTTTGCTTGGGAAGGATTAGCTGAGGCGCTGATTGTCCTGCAGCAAATGCAAAGAAGCTGAAGATGGATTGTGGGTAGCGGATCCTCTGGAGGTGCTTCCTGAAGATTTCCACCATCTCTGAGCTCACCTCCTCGTCAAATGCCACTTTTATCAACTGTAAGAGATATCATACTCAATAACACAGATAAAAGTTCAGACATAACTTAGAGGACATCTCTTCAAATACAGTTTAATAGATTGAGCATCTAAAGCATTAGGTAGTGTCAGAAAATATGACTCTGTGCTGAATCTGCTAAATGTTTCTGACACCTGTTCCTTGCCCTAAATTCTTTATTTTGTAATGGTACAAAAGAATCGCGGTACTTTCCCAGGCTAGTTCTGACTGTGTGAGACAATCATATATTCATACACTGTACTTTTATGATACAAATTGTCTGTTCACACATTCTGTACTTTTCACTCCTCTATTTCCCATAAGAAGATGACTTTTACCTTACAGTCACCTACAGAATCAGTCTTGCCCCCTTATTTTTCCCTCTCTACAAAGCCACTGTGTTACTTCTATACTTTTAAGATTCTCTTGCATTGCATAGTGTAAGGGAGATCTCCTGGCATGTCGTAAGATTTTCAATAAACTTCAATCTAAGTAAGACAAGACTCTTCTTTAAGACAAAATCTACAAGCTTACTCAGGTAGAATGGGTCAGGATTGCACATGGCCAATCATAGCTAAGCCTCCTCTTTGTCTTACTTCCAAATGTCTGCTAGATGATGTGGATTTCTTGCAGTTTACACATCTAAACCCAAGATTAGTAATGCAACCCACAGTTTCCACAACACACACCCACGCACATTCCAGTGAGTGTGAAATGTGGATTCACAGCAAAACATAAGCGATGTGCACACATAGAGGCCACTAGGCCAAGTGACTTTTTCATTACCCGTGTTACTAGAAAGATAAGAACAATAAAAACTTTTACAGCGCTGACATGCAGCAACTAAAAACACATGCTTGGCTGAAAACAGCTTTTTGATTCTAAGAATCAAAGTCAAAAACAAAAACACAGGACTGTGCAGATGCCAAAACTTGTGTCACACTGGATGTTTACTGGAATTCAAGTATTATGGCTTATACATTAACATGTAAAGTCCAGCCTTTGTTGTTCCTGATTTTAGAGCATCTCAGCTTCATCTGAAACCTCTGCACTACCTCTTTGTTTAACATATTTAGTAACTTGAGTCCATTGTGGACTAACATGAAATGCACTTTGCTGCAGTGTTTACCTGGAAGGATGCAGAGCGGAGCTGTAGGCCTTCCTGCATGTGTTGCTGCAGCTGGTTCTGGATGCTGATCTTCTTTTCTTTGGTTAGGGTAGACACTGGGAAAGCCCTAATCACTGCCTGCTCCCCCACTGGATGGATGGACGGGTGCACATATGCACGCACACACACACACACACACACACACACAAACAAAAAAAATCAGTCTCACACCACTAGAACAGATGGCTGCTAAAGAATCCCTCCCACACAGAACGATAGCATTATAATACCTTAATTTGATGTCGCTCATGTTAAAACATAATGTCAGTGCAGGACATTGGAAGGGTTAATTCAGAAAGCTGAGAAAGTAAGAAAAAAAATTATCCTGTAAAAACTATAAACCTTGTCCATGGAAAGAAATAATTAAAAAAAGGTATTTTATTGTAGGAAACCCCAAGAAAATAAATTGTAATTTACTGTTCAACAGTTGTATCCAACAAGATGAAAACACTGTTTTTCATTTCACTATGACTTTAAAGCTGGTTAGCTACTATTGTTGTGTGACAGGAGTTACCTAATGGGTCATGAGGGATGCCTTTAAAAATGATGCGGTAGGTAGTGAGAAAGAGAGCTCCCTCTGCTGGCAGGATGTGTGGACCCCCCAGCAGGCCCCCAGTGGCCTCCTCCCTGCCGTCAGGATCCAGAAGCACCCGCAACCCCTCCGACACCAACTCCTCTCCAGGAAGCAGCGCTGGACGTAGAATCTTAGGCTGAGGGGAAAACACATTAATTACAAATCATACCACTGACCTGCCAAGCACGTTTATAAAGACATCTGGCCTTACATTTTGTTATCCTCAGTATGGAAGTCAAAATGAAAAACTCAAAACCTTTTGTATCAGTGAATCAGAAAGAAAAAAAAAAAAAAACATCATCATGTCAGGTCTCAGCATCACATGCACACTGTTGAGCCGTTTAAAGAAGACACATTGCCAGCGGACATAATTTCTTGCAAGCATATTAACATTAGATAACATATCCAAAACTATGTCAGCAAAAGCAAGTGCATATTCTCTGAGAAGACCAATTGAGCACCTAAATCCTTATGATTTGCAGCTGTTTATCCAATTTAATGTGAAATGAGTAACTGTTGGATTTCACTTTGCTAACTTTAAAATATAAACATATGGACAGTGCTAAGATAGCTTCCCAGCAATCAAGTCGAGGTGCTGAATTACAAATACCAGAGATCTCCTCTACAGTTCATCTCTTTTGCAACACAGTTCTTCATATGTGGGTTTAGGAGTGTGGTTTCATATAAGTCAGCAGCCTGTTTCTGAAGAAGTAAGAATGGGAAACGTATAGTGTGACATCTGCCTCATGAGTATCTGTGAGGAGGTGACCATATTTCCATGTGATGACATACTACATTTTACCAGTTTTTGTTATGTGCTCTAACAAATGACGGTAAAATCTGCGGCCTGTACTGCTTTGACGCCTTTTGGGCTCCAAAGCCAGCAGAGAAATGCTCATTTATTCCACTGTCAACAGTGAGAATGAGGAGGGATATTAGATTGCTCATGGCATTTCCCAGTAAGGCCATAACTGGCCTGAGGGAGTTGAAGCCTGGCCAGGAGATAATAAGAGTTTCTTAAATCAAACTCTGAATGGACAGCGAGAACAAAAGGAGAGTCCCTGTGCAGCTCATTACTGAGCCAGGCTTCCTATTAGGGCTACACCTTAAATTCATTCATTGTTGCTATTATTGTTACTCCTACCATTGCTACTATGATTCCAACTTGTCATAAATCTAGAGTGAGTGTTGTTCACACACCTTTTAGTATTTGGCATGCTATTGAGCTCGCAGTTTAACAGAGAAGCTTTCTCCAACACATAAAAAAATCTTAGATGTTAGCCACAATGTACATCAGATAATCTGCCAAGATTGCTCACCATGATTTCCAGGTTGCTCCCAAGGCAGTACTGGCATGATGTTTGTCTGTGTGTACGAGTGTGTGCAAGAGGAATTACCAAGAGTTGGCAGAGTAGCATGGTTCAAAAGACCAACTGGTAAAATAGGTGTGAAAATGAATGGAAAACACTGCAGGATGAGATTATTACTCATTACACAAGCCAGCAAAGGATCTGAGAGTAAATACCTTCATTGTGATAATACTAGAGTCAGATGAAGTGCTTGAAATCAGTGAATATTATTAAGTGCACCAATAGCTAAGCTACACGTCTGATACCTGCCAAATAACAGTATACATGTCTGTAGCCGTGTTTCCAGCTGTCCAGAGTAGGGCAGCACTCACCTTTTGAATGGGAGGCAACCTCCTGCTCTCCCTGTGGACTGCCTCCAAAGCCTCCATCTGCATAGCTACGATGCCTGTGGGTCAGAAGCTAGGGTCAACTGCCATATGTACAATTACAAGCACACTTTTACACACACACACACACACACACACACACACACACACATGCAGGCATGGCATGTAGCATGCAAACAAACTTCACAAATACTACAAATGCTGAGCTGGTACAGAGAATCACATGTTCAAACACATTCTTACAACAACAGCATATATTTAAAGATTTTAAGGCCAGTTACCATGTCAAGAGTTAATCAGCTCAGATGCTGTCCTGTGCTTAGAATATACACATCAACTGTATAAAGCTGAAGGAATTAGGACAGCGGCAGAGTGTGACGCCATCAGTGAAGGTGAGCAAGGTGAACAGAAGTCTGCTGTATGCTGTACCTGGGATCATGCTGTGCAGGCTCTTGATGTGATCCTGGGTGACTCCGCTTTCTGTGCACACCTTGTCGATGAAGCGGGTGACAAACCTGACCACAGAGTTGGCCACGTCACTGTTCTCTGAGTCCTCAAATCCACTTTCTGTGTCAAAGCTCTCTGCTACGCTACCAGCGATGCTATAAAACATGATCACATACACATCAAGGATGAGAATGTGAAGGTGAAACGATCTTCTGCACGAGGTGAAAAGTGTGTGTTGACAGTGTTGGATATGAAGATGTACGGTGATAAGAATAGCCAGGTGAATTTGATCATGACTGGTCTGGACTGGTCCCAGCCAGTCAGAACGTTTTTGATGACACAGTGATGCAACCATCCAGTGAATTAAGAAAATGAGTGATGAGATCCAAATGTCCTCTGTGAGAAATAAAACAAGTCTGGGGCAAAATAAAAGAAAACAAAAACTAATTTCCACGCAAACAAATTCTTGACTACAGCACTTAAATTTTTTCAACAGAAATGAACACAAAACCAAGCTTTGAAACATTAATATTGCGTTTTATGACTATTTGACACTAAATCTCAAAATCTGGAACATCATGTTTGGCTGTGACAGTGGAGTTATATAAACTGCTAATACTTAATATTTTCTGTTTATCAAGGACTAACAGTTGCTACTGTAGTACAATAAAGGCACAAAATCCCAAATTCGCGGGTGCACCTTCTGCTTTTCTAAGACAAGAACATACATGAGGGATCCCACCAGGTTTATTTCACTTACAGTTACTGCAAAACACGGGAAATCACTTCAGCTTCTGTTCTGTTTGGTTTGGTTGAGTGGAGCGAAGCCCCATTAAAGACACCCTGAGGGGTTTAACCTCCCAACAGAAGCAAATGAGCCTCACTCCATTTTGTACGATGGCAGTGTCAACACAGGGGATAAAAAGAGCCGGATACATAAGATGCACTGTTCCATTTGGCTAAACAAGAAGGTATCATGTAGACTGTGAGTCACGCCACGTCCGCCCATACTTATCATCACCTTATTAAGAGATATACACATACTCCCAAATCAAGAAACCTGACCGCAAGGCTTCCTCCAAATAAAGCTGATCATTTTACCTTCGAAATACTGAACAAGCCAAAAATATGTTCCAGCCTCAAAAAGCATGGTTAATCTTAACAGACAGTAAAGTCATGACAAAGATAATTAAAACAAATTAATTAAATTCTTCCTCTAATTAAAAATTGGTGGACAAAGCGAATGTAATGTCTTCCCTCCGCTTACTTTCTACAGCCACACAACATGCCGTCGCTCTCCTGACCTGTTCGTGACGATGCTGTTGCTGCCGCTCTCCCAGTCAGCAACAGGGGCGTTTCTGAGCAACTTGTTCTTGCTGGTGTCCAAAGGGACCAGTAGGTAAACCATGAGACTGGCATAGTGGATGGCCTGACTGAACACTGTGCTCTCCTCATTCTTCACCAACTCCTGCTGCTTCTCCTTGCTCAGGCTGGGCCATGAGCGGAGCTGTTCTGCTGCCAGGTCCATGGCTGTCTGCTCCTCATCTCTGCCCGCTGCATATTGGAGGTCCTGGTCCTGGAAGGGTCAGATTCATGGATGTATTAAGACAACTGGATACAGTGTTCAAAGATTGTGCCCCATTGAATGATGCTCACCCACTGCATGTGCCTTTTTTAGCCCACGTGACATGCATTATATTCTCTCTCTCTGGCTCTGGCTGCAATGCATGTATGTAATTTATGCATATGGCAAAAAAGTCTTTATGGGCCAAAGAGCGTGATGTGACCAGGAATTTTGATTGTGGCTAAAATTGGTGCACAGCTCAGCACTATTTCTCGTGGCTTCTTCAGAGCAAATATTTAGAGAAAGTAAAAGGAAGCCAGCAAAAAGAATTGTGTCCACCACTCTTAAGGTTTGACACAGGGATTAAGCATAATTAAACATGCCACACAAATACACCAGCCATCTTCTGTAAGAGGTAAAGCAGGCCCATATTTGGTAATTTTACCTTTAGCCTGGCAACAATTAACCCTTTCTCCTCTGGAGTGTTTAGATACAGGGATCTGATCTGGCTCTGGACCTCACTGTAGAACGTGGCTTCCCAGAACTGCTGGTTGGTCCAGATCGGATGATCCTGTATGCAGGTGTAGGCAAACTGGTTCACCCCTGCAGCCAATTTCTGTAAAGGCAAAAGGTCAGGAGAGTGAGGTTACATGTCTTAAAATGGCAGGCGAGATTTCTTAATGAGTAATTCTATCATCTAACTGCAGTTATGAAACAAAATCAGCTTCAGGTAGAAACACTTGAAAATGAGTTTTCCAACATTCTGGGGAGAAGCGTAAAAGCAAAAACCAACCTGCCTTGGTTTTTAAAGTGAAATCAATAACTCTTTGTAAGTCATAAATCTCTTTGATACATAACCCAATATCAAGTGACAGATCACCCCACTTTTTGTATATTTAGATGCATCTGGAAACAGCGCTGGTGTTTTCTTGATGCGTTTGAGCTGAAGAGTAAAGCACCTGCTGCCGCTTACAAAAACAGCTCCTGAAGGGAACATACAGTACTCAGACTGTAAAACGGATCATTACTGTACAAGTGAAGGCACGAGGATCATTACTGTACAAGTGAAGGCATGAGGACCACACAGGTGCTGAGGAAACAGTATCACACCACAGCTATCATCGTCTAACCAAAGGCACAGTGTGCGGCGCCAATAAACGTCCAGCCACAAACCAACATTCACCACCAACTAAACTTCCCACCACCCAGCAGCCCGAAAACTTGTCATTAGATTAGCTTCTGATTTCTTCCCGTGTCTAACGCAAAATCACAAAACACTGGTTTCCATTCGTTTCACAGTTTCCCTCTGATGGATGAACAAAAACAGCTCTTTTCCCAGTATGATGGGCAGAAGCCAAATGAGGGGGCAGGTGGGAGGAGAGAGAGAGAAGCAAAGAGCAACTGAATACAGATGGGCACTGTTAACAAGAGCAACCAACAGATTCTTATTTCAGGTCCAGAAGAGCTAAAACCTCAGCTGTTCTTCAACATATTTCCAATAATCAGCACCCATTTAATGATGAATCATTTTCTTTCATATTTACTACAGAAATGACTCACATAGCTACAAATTACTGCAAGAATTGGCTGATGTTTGAATGTTTTATAGAAGAATTTATGTAAATTGTGAGAATTGGACTGGTAAGGCAGAGGTTCCTGTTGCTTTCCTTCAGTTCTTAGATTACAAAAACTGGGGATATTTTTTGTTAAAGGAAGAGCTTCCTGTCAGCTTACAACAGAGACCAACACGAAAAGAAAACAAATACATAGGGAAACCAGATTATTGAGTACACCTGTACAATCCAATGCATCCCAATGAAACCGCCTGGCTTCCTGAAAAGAATAATGTTAGGCTTTTGTTGACACTATGTCAATTGTAATTTCAGTGGCTACAGTGGGTGACTGTTGCAGGGGACTGATTTATATTAAGATAGTTTAGTAGTATTTAAGATAGTTAGATTAAGATATTAAGATATATTTCGAATGTTTAGACCATCACATTTACCTATTTGACAGGGAGGGGTGCAGACAAATGCTACACAGCCACTAAAAACAGATAGATTGGACTGCAGTTGACTTTAGGGTAGCTAATATCTCAGCAAAAGAAAAGCATATGAAATGGTAGCCTGAAGCATTTTAACATATAAATGAGGAAGCCAAATGAGGGGGGCAGGTGGGAGGAGAGAGAGAGAGGCAAAGAGCAACTACTCTGGTTAAATTCAACCTTCCACTAAGAATTTATGATCAGGTCCAGTACATTCTCTTACAATACACTCTGAGAGTCTCAATCTAAGCTTTTTATAAATTCCTCAACATAATTAAAAAACAGGTTTATTATATAAACTGCTGAAGTCTTAGGTTAAACTATAAATCCTCTTCTCCTCTATAAATCCTCCTCTCCATCCATTAAATGCATAACTCTCCTCTTTACAAACGCTGCAGACTGCAGCCTTGCAGTATATCATTAGACAGCATCAGGATGACACTAATAGGAGCTTGTTTCGATGGGCTCGTTTCACTCCTGAAACAGAGATGATTACATTAGCTTTGCTATCAGAGGAACTCTGCATGCCACTTCACGATGAGGAATCTGGCACAGGAACATGAAATGACAAGGACAAATCTCCAGCAATGCTTTGAAAAGAGATTACAATATGACTAAACCTGGCAATGGCTGAGCTAATAGACTCGTAGATTACTCTAGTGGATTACATAGTCTAGATTGAATGCAGAGAGTTTAGACGTTCAGGATGGTGATGAATGAAAATAGTGACACACATGAGAAGCAGGAGGAATGCTGCAGTACCTCTCCAGCATAGTGTGTTTGTGTGTCGCAGCAGATGGTGCATGGGTGTGCGTGAGTGTGTGTCTATGTGTGTGTGTGTGTGTGTGTGTGTGTGTGTGTNGGGGGGGGGGGAGTCTGGCATGTGTTTTTCTATATACTAAATACGCAGCCTTCTGTTTGTGAGTAGTCAGATATGTGCAGGTCATTGTGACCAGGGTCAGCTCTCCCACTTATGATAGTATGAGGAGCTCACAAAGACACACAAGACAGACTGCCACGGAGGAGGACATGGATGGGGAGAAAAAAAGGACAAAGAAAGGGAGAAGGAAAGAAAAGAAGGAAGGAAAGCTGGGGGGTATGAAGAAGGAGGGAGTCTACCATATCAGGTCCATCTGGTTGTGACTTGACTAGTGAAGAGGAGGAATGTGGGGCTGAGGAAGGAAAAACAAGGAGGAAAACCACAAGGGGAGACAGAACGGAGAAACTGGCTTGTGCAGGTCAAAAAAAAATGAGGCCATCATGGTTTGGAATCTTGTTTTGAACTGCGGGACATGATCCCAGTGTTCCTGACATGACTGACTGCTCCTGTCTGGACAATGATCATGATCACACATCTCTATACTCAGAGCCTGAAAGATGGTGCACACCATCACTAAAGGGAGTGCATACTCTCAAATCTGGTTTGTTGGCTTGTATAGAGACTCTGAGTAAAACCAGCCATATCTGATATGTCACCAACTCTGGGGCAGCAACATTATTTACAAGCGTTCTGGAAGGATTCATAGCCATTCCTGAATCATAGATACAAACACAGTCATTATTTCTAGGGAAATAATGTGACACATACACTGTCTAATCATTTCTCGGATTTTAATATGAGCCAGTGCATTGTGAGAAAAACTATTTGCATCCTGAAACCATGAAAAAAACGTCAATTCAAACACTGAATGATCCATTTAGTAAAATAAATAAGGGGAAAACATGTTGAAAGTCAGGAGAGTAAACAATCCCATCATAGCATCCATAGTCCAAAAACTTGTAAAAACATGTGCGAGTAACACAAATGTTCCAAACAAAGTTAAACAGACACAGTCAAGACCTGGACATTGTGGAGACACACAAGGGTCACCCAGTACGTCATTTTACTTGCTCGGACATGGTGTAACACAGTTTGACAGAGCAAGCAGCAAATCCCTCCATACATAAACTTTGGCCGAAAGAATGCTAACAGTCAACTGTCCTTACTATGTAAGTCATCCAGAATTATGTTTGGATTTTTGTCTTCTTCTGTATCCAATCTGCGTTTTCCGCTCATGCAGCAAAAACACACACAAGCACAGACCTCTGCTATGGTGTCAAATTCAAATGTAAGAAGAAATGTCACATGGGGCAGCAAAGGGTAGAAAAACTGACTCGGACACCAGCGACACCTGTTCATCTCCTGATAAACGAAGACTCGCTAGATAATAAATGCCAGAAAAGATTAGAGAATCACAACGAATGTAAAACTTCACCTCTAACTGAGAGCCGCTGCACAAAGGTTGTGTGGGGTTTAGATAAACTTTATCCAGAGAAGATACTGCGAAAATTAGGTCTGCTGTACTTTCCTTCTATCTGAAATATTAACACAATACTTTAACACAATACTTTTACATAAGTGCTTTACTGTGAGCAAAATATTCATGAAGGGTCAGGATGAGGACATACAAAAAAAGAGAAAGCAAAACAACTGAATATAGAATTTGGGTCAATAGCAGAAGCTATTGAGCCAAATTCTATAATGCTGCACATCATAGCATTTTTAGCCAGAGCTAGTTTGCAAAGCTTGTCCCTAGTTGGGCTTTTAAACTAAACAGAGATTGCAGTTCAGACTCCGGGAGCGAGGGCCGCAGTGCAAGGGAGCTTCCCACGTTCTCAGACCTGGAGACCATGGGGACAGTAGCACTGCAAGCATCAACACAACACAAGCTTCCCAAAGTCTGGCCAAGAATACCAAACAGGGACTTGACTAATGTCTGACTCCTGAACTAGAACAAAGAATCTTAAATGTAAAGTCTGAGCAGAGGAAAACAATTTTTTCCCCAAACTTTGGCATGCAATGGCAGTCTACGAAAAAAAAAACCAAAAAACAAACAAACATGTATTTCCTAATAATATTTGAACATTAAGGGTAAAAGATACACTTTTAATTAAACCTATCTAAATGTCAAGGAGATACAGCACCAGTTTGCTGACTCACACAAAAACAATCACATCATTTTTATTTTGGAAGATGTGCAGGAAACCAAAGGAGGGATGTATCTGTCCACACTGAATCTCAACATCAGTTTAATAGTGTTAAATGTTTAATTCATTCAGGTTAAATATCTGATTCATTCTACATGCTATCGACCTAGAAAAACTTAAGTATCAGCTTACTAGTTCCACAATGGAACAATGGCACTGAAATCATCGTATTATACAATAGCACCATTATGCCAATTCCAGAATAGGCTTGTATATGCAATTTTTCATGCAATTTTAGCATTAAATACATCCACATGCGAGACAGGGGTTAATCTGTTTTCTCATCTAAAACATATTGTTGTACTGAGTAAAAAATATGGCATGAACGTAATGTTGACAACACAGCCACTAGAGACTAAATTTTCAGATTTAAACTGAATATATAAAAGAAACCTTGTGGAGAGAAAAACAGATGTAATAAATCAACTTAAATCTGTACGGGTATGACATGTACTATTCTGTTCACAGGTTAATACTGGGGACAAATGTTAATTGTTTTTAACCTTCAAGCCTTCTCTGGTGAAACTGAAGGACTGGTTGATCATTTGTTCAAGCTCATTACTGTTTGTAGAATGCATAGCTACTGTACGGTATATGTGACGCTTGACAGATCATGCAAGCAAAAGTTCTCAGTTGCATAAGATTCATTATAATAAAGACGGTGGGGGGTAAAGCTTTCCATTTATGTTGCCAAATCTTAAAGTCACCTTTTGCAATTCTAAAATTTGCAAATGTAAAAAACTTTAATATGACCATGGGTGTGTCAATCCACACCCATGATGACAGATGCTGGCATACCCATGACCATGTTTTTCTCATATTTCCACTGCGTGATCTTTTTCACCACAAACCAGCATTTACAGAATAAGTTTAGCAGATTCTCTCCTGACCTCACTTCACTTTTTACCCTTTGGGTGATATAGAACTCTAGCTTGTCACCAGTTCATTTGTCTAGAAAAAAAAAGCAAGGAAAAATCTGTTGCAATCTACAGCTCAAAATATCTTTCCATCTAATATGCTGCCAACGCCAGGCAACACGTCATTTATAATTTTCTAACTAGAATAGCAGTCAATTACTGCATTATGCAAGGAGGGGAAACAGAAAACAAACAGTATTCTGGGACAGAAATTACTATATAATGTTATGCTTCTTACAAGCCTCAACAAGCATCCACTTGAAAAATAATCATGAGCAAAATTAATAAATAAATGCTCAATGCTGGTGGATCTAATGAGAAACAAGCAAAAATGAATACATAAGGATTACGTGAGCAAGTTACATCAGCCTGGGTGACTCATATGGGGACCAGACCAGGTCCAAATCTAGCTCATCCGGGTATGGCACTGATACCCAACAAAATGCCAATGTGGACAGTTGTGTCTGTGCCCATAGCAACAACCAAATTGTGTGGACATATTTGTGGTGACCAACAGCTACATGGAGATGGTTTTGTGGATTACAAAGCACAGAAAGCAGGTTCGCCACACATTACTAGAAGGTACAGCTCCATATATTCCTGTACTTCCTCTTGCTGTTGCTCCCTCCAGCTTTCTGGAGTACAACCTGTTTGTTACTTCTGTGTCTCCTAATGAAAAAGGGAGGGGTTTTTTATTGGGGATTTTGTTGGCCTTGACAGAGGTATGCGCTCTCAGAGTGCCTTCTTGTCATGATCATGTTATCATGAGCAACATTAAAGAAGCAATGCTTTTTTTTTTCTTTGTTAATTAGTCAGCTGCTATTCTGGCCAAATCCTAGCTATTACCCATGATGTCCTCTATCCTCCACTGTGACAGCTTCTGTTAAATCCTCTTCTGAATAAGACGTGGACGTAAACTAATGTTAAAAGCCACATTGTCACCAAACCCTTAAATGGAACATTATACAGATTCATTCTGGGGTGTATTTTAAAAACTTTTTGCAATACTTTAATGTGCAAAAACACAATGATCCACTTCTCCCTTGTTGCAGCACTGTTATGCACACTGAGTGAAAACAAACCGTTTTAAGTACTGTCTCTTTAAGGCCCTCCACCTGAAAAGCTTGTGTTAGGATTGGTCAGCTGTGTCAGGCCTAAGGGGGCTGGGCAGTTCAGGACCTATGCGTTTGGCTTATTGGATGCATTTTTTTTGCGTGACAAACTCATTCACACTCACATTCCTGTTCACCTCACCTGCACAGCTTTGGACTGTGGGGGGAAACTAGACACAAACTCCACAAACACCACAAAGACTCGCCAGCCCAATTCAAACAATGTATAATAATCACAAATAAATAATGCACCTGAGTGACAGTGTACACTTGTGCAGATATGTATTAACAAGAGAAATTAAAAAAAAGAGAGAGAAGGAAAGAGAATATTTAGCGATAACTTGAACTCCTACACACAATTCCTTACCCGGTAAAAGGCTGTTGACAGGGGCAGCAGCGCAGCAGCCACAATATACTCCTCGGAGCTTGAACAGTCCTGTGGGTCAAACAACAGGGGAGAAGTAAGAATAGGGCAGGACACAGCAAGACACATGTTACATGGCTCTTTGTACACACTGGAGTTCCAAAAACAGAAACCACAGCGACTGAACAAGGCCCAGAAGAGAAACAAGCATTTATTGAACTCAGTTAAGGACATTTATAACAGTTTGTTAGCCTGAAGTATTTAATAAGTACAATACTGCATCTATTTTGGAATAGTTATATATACTTGCAATATAAGGAACATGGCTTTCAGCACATGTTTGATATAAAGCTATACGTCAGTGACACAAAGATGTGGTCGGGGAGAGAAACACTAGGGGGGAAAGAGTCTGTCTTCTGCAAACGTAACTTCCTGTTACATAAAGACTGTGTCCTGTTAACTGTCAGGGTTATGCTGAAAAATGCTGCCAAAAGCACTCACTCTCTGCTCCCCACTATTAAGACATATGCTTTCAATAGTCTTATATAATCCCTGCTTTGACAACATTGAAGAGTGCTCCAGTTTTCAATTTAATGGTAATTTTTGGTTCTGTGTTCTTGAACTAATTTGCCATACAAGTCTCATTCAAGAAAATCATAAGATGCTGCATAGAATCCAGTTCCTTTTACCATCAAATGGCTGTGTCCACTAGCCAGACAGCAAATTTAATTTATTTTCAGTTTTATTTAAATGATTAATTTCGGAGAATAGCTGAAAAGGTTTCCTTTTTCACATTTACACACCGCACCAAAGTGAGTTTTATTTTGGGGTATTTGGAAATGTTTCAGGTCAAGAAGGTGGTGCTTAATGATGCATTCAAGAGAATTGCATTAAGATGAATAATACATTTGGAGGCTTAGAGCTCAGGGACTTAGGGACCCAAACTAAATCTTTCTTAGACAGATCACAGAAACCTATGTGATCAAGAGAAAGAGAGAAAAAGACCTGAATTGGACCCAGAAGTACTTCATTCACAGGAAATTGGTACTTATCTCTGGTAAGCTTTGCTGGGATTTATTTGTTGAACTTTGTAAATGAGACTGGGGAGTGGAAACTTGATTTAGGACCTTGTCCAAACAACAGCACTGATTCTGACTTGGTTCTGCACCTCACAAGCATCAGATAGAACATGTTTTCTCTCTTTCTTTCTCTGTCTCACTACCTTCGTCATGATGTGACACATAAAACACATACAAATATACCTAAATTAAAAAAAAAAAAAAAGGNTAAAAAAAAAAAAAAAGGTAACTAAATACTATCAGTCTTCAATTTTGGTGAGCGAGAGACAGGAAGAAGAATGCAGTACTTTCAAACAGTGGTCTGTAATGGGGCCTCTTTTACAGACATCCTTCAAAAAGCCAAGAATGTACAGTGGGGAGCAAATACAGAACACACGTTCCACAGCTACACATGAAAGCCTGGCTTTCATGTGTAGCTGCGAGGCACAGAGAATGACGTTTGAGGAATATGTGCAAGGATTGGATGGTATTATTTTCTATGGAATGGTGTATTTTACGAATTTCTTACCTGGCATACAAAAAAGGGAACATAGTGACGCTGCTTTCAACACAAATGAAAAAAGAGATCGATGTTTGAGTGAGGGAAGGTGTGTGCCGCTACCTGCCCTTACCAACATGTTAAACCTGGCACTCTATGAATTACCCTCTAAGTCTTTTGTTGTTCCCAACCACATCTGTGTATAACGTGTGTTCTTCATGTGGAACTCATGGACTCCACGCTATTGTGACCTCCCACCCGACTCTCCTCCCACACTAAACTAGCATTCAGAGTGTGTTTTAGAACACCATCAGGAGGCCCATAGCCATGAGAGAGCAGAGCACAGAGGGCTCATAATCCTATCTGACAGGAAATGGTTGGGATGCCAGGACACATCCACAGCAGGATTCATTCCCCCACATGGCTTGCGCAATGTTCACTTCTGGAGTTGGAGCACTGACTGGTGTATGCATACACACAAACAAATGCACAATTAACTCAAATACCTTAATGAGGGTTGTTATTTTGTATGATTCATGGAAGAGAGACAGGAAAGATAAGATGTACAAGAGTTAAAACATGTTTAGACAGGAAAGTGCGTCATGGTCAAGTTTGTCTGGCCACACGAACACATGCTAAAGAATGTATCAACATTTTTTAAGCATTACAAGTTATAACAAAAAGTTAAACAAAGAAAAACAAAATAACAAGCACTGATTAGGTACAGTACCACCTGATTCTAATGTTCTAACCTTTGATCTGTTGTACATTTTTTTTTATTACATATTGCTTCCTGTGGTTTGCAAAAGAAAGACAAACACTGATTGCAAACAGGCAACAGAGCCGTCACTTTGCCTAAAGTTGACAGATTAAACCATAAATGTTGTGAGTGGCCTCATAATGATGATGTCATTGTGAATGTGACATTGACATGTATGCCAGACATCCTAATGAGGCATCATGCTGTCATTACACAAAATCTATGCAACATTTTTTACAGAATAAGTCACTTCAGCTTTGTTCGGCACTAAGGGATCTGTCACACATGCAGACATGCACACACACACAACTGCACACAACTGCTGGCAGTGGTACGCTCTATAATATTGTCTTGGGGTTCTTACGTGGCGGAGTGTTGAAAGAAAGGGCTAAATGCGAAATATGAAAGCAATTACTGGCCCAGCAATTTACTATTTATATTCTTCTCATAGCTCATAGGAGACAAATTCAGAAGAAGAAATCAAAGCCTGGAACATCTCAAAGAAGAGTAGAACTGACAAACAAGGTAAGGTACAATCTATAAAACAATTCAGATGTTAGAGAAGAGTGTGGTTAAAATGGTACACTGCATATCAAATCTCTTCTCCATGTGTAAAATTACAGCATTCCTCCCATGTGTGGCTCATCAGTAACGTTCATGCTTTTTAGCACTATGCTTGAGGAAATCGAGGGAGTAAATTTCATCTTTAAATATTACTTGGAGACTTTTTTCTATATTTATAGAATTGAATTTACATATATTCAAAGTGAAGTGTTGTACATGCCACTGTTATTCTGAATGTTAGCGCTACATGCTAATGACATGGTCTGCCAGATGAGGTACAGACGTCATCTGTTTTTTTTTCCAGATGTGCACGATAATTATATTTTACTGAAAGCTGCCCTTGACTAAACAGACTTATAACTTGTGTTTGACCCGAATGTATGAAGAAGAAATGCACTGCTTTGCTGATGCTAACACATGGTATGCTGCAAAAGCCACAAATGCATGTCTCATTAATGTGCTAGCAGCATCTTACAGTTTTCTAAGCACCACATTTCATGTTAAAAGTCATTCTGTTTTTTGTCTTATCACAAATTGTTTCAAGAAAAGCCAAAGCATCGAGTTTTCATTTAAACACAAAAAAACCACTCTGGCTGCTGGCCGATCTGATAGCACAACCACAACAATCCATCTAAACAGCATGCAGCTCTGCTTTGTTTGGACCTTTGAGAAAATGTCAGTCTTCACTATAGGAGGTTATGCAAACAACAACAACAATGACAAAAAACTGTGATATTAACCAGACTTCTTGTCACTCTGAGACTTTTCAACAGCAGCACAAAACTGACAAACTACAGTAAAACCAACACAGCGTTCAGCACTGCTCCTGAAAATGAGGAAGCCAGACTGACAGTCAGACATTATGCGGCATTAAAGGGGTGCTGATGCAAGCACCCCTTTAATGCGTCACACCTTTTCTTTTCACATCTTCCTGATGTATGTACACATATAACGATACCAATCAGCAGCTTTGTTGTGTCGACCTAGACTGGCCAAAGTCATCCCTGCTGCTCATGGCTTCAATCTTGACCTGTTTTATAAAATGTGGAAGAAATGACACGCCAAATGACCTCCTGTGTCCCAAGCCCAGCAGATGGTGGGATAAACTGTTTCTCTATCATTTGGAAAGAAGAATGACTGGAATCCAAAGCCATTCCATAAAAGCTGCAGTATGTGAGGACTGCTTAAATTGATTAAAATCCTTGGCAAGGGTCGATTCAAAGCAGTAAAATGTGAGGAACTACCAATAAAGACTCTGCTCTTCCTGTTGAGTGAAGCCTCATTGACTCTTTATGACCTCCACAAAAACACATTACTTACTTTAAAGGTAGTGAGACATGAGGACATCAGGAAAAGAGATGACCATACTATCTGACAAACAATGAGAAACTTTGTCTGGATTCGGTTTTAGACACTGGCAGACTAAATAAACACAAATTTGGGACCCCCCAGAAAAACAAAGCAAAACAGAAGCCATTTCATCACAAGCATAGAGAAACCAGTAGAGGTATTTTAATTGAAGAGGAGGGAGTGCTACACCAATGAGTTTTGTGTATAATACTAAATTAGAAGCAGTTATAACTCATAAAACATGACATCTTACCCTGCTGGAAATCTGCAGCACAAACCTACAACTTTACCTATTTGGCAATCAACCAAATCGCTGATTTTTGTCACCAATATCTTCCTCACCTCCCATTGTACACCTGGACATTCAAGGAGATGGAGTCTCCCTCTAAATTGCCTCTCCTGAGGTTTCTTCCATTTTTTCTTTATATGATAAGGTTTTTTGGGGGGAGTTTTTCCTCGTCTTCTTAGAGAGCTTCGGCTAGTTTGGGAACTGTTAATGTGTGAGCCAGTAAAGCCCTTTGAACCGTTATGTAATTTTGGGCTACAAATAAACTTGACGACTCCATTTATTATTATCGTTATTTCCAAAAAAGTTGTTATTACCAAAACTTGCTTAAATTGTCATACATGTTTTGTTTGTAGTGATTATAACCCATGGTTAGGCGAGTAACAAATAACATTAGAATTAAGAATTTAGATATTTAACACAATTAAACAGTTGACTTAAGTATGTTAAAGGTGTCCTGATATGCTGTATGATTCTAACACACAATCAGAAACAAATATTTTCTGTGGACTTGACAGTTATTACTTCCTGTATTACAAAAGGAAGACAGTCAGGTGATGTGACTCACCTGGAGGGCACAATTCATCATGCGAATGATGTAGTCAAACTGTTGATGATCCAGTATGGCGCGGTTCTGCTGGACATGAAGACTCAGTTCCTCGGTCAGACACTGACGGGCTGATTTGCCTTTCAGAGCGCGCAGTGCAGCCGGCAGAGTCTGTCAGAAAGATGGGGGGGAAGAGGTCTTTAGGTAATAACACACTTAAATACATCAGAGAAGAGTTTAAATACAGAAATATAACCTGTAATAAAATTATTAGCTAACAGTTTAGAAGGTTACATTATAATTTACAGCAAACTGTGTGTAGCTTTATGGCTCAGATGAAAAACAAGTTTGCTACTTGTGAATAACTGACTTTTCGACAGAACAGACCCCTGTTTTACACAAGAAATCTGTTGATGAAGAATACTGAGACATTTCAACTGTTAATTTCCCCGTCTTGCATTTCCCATCGTATGTATCCAGCAATACACCACGGCAGTACAGCTGGTCAGACCTGCCATACACCTAATGGTCTTCACACCGACTGCATAGCAGCGAAGGATTTATAGGCTCATGGGGGTTGAGAGGACACATGCTATGCATTTTTACATTTGCACAGATATACAGGCCTGGATTATATAACTCCTATATTAAACCAGTGGGATGCATAAAGAGCTGGCTACCATCCCATTTCAAACACATTGGACACATTCAAGGTTGGATGTTCCAAAATATGTGCTCACATACAGGGGGGCCACAACACAGGGAAAGTTGAACAGAAGTTTTTTTTTGTTTATTTTTTTCCCCTCCAGTGTTGCTGCTTGCTTGCAGACAAAAAAAAAAAAAAAAAAANAAAAAAAAAAAAAAAAAATACACCAGTGACAGGAAAACATTAACATCAATTTTACAACAATAATTGTATTGCATAGTGGCAGGTAAGCAAGGTAACCACATGATTTCAGACAGTGTTTGATTACAAACCATTTCTCATTCTGTCCCTGAGTGCCTGTTTGCCAGCTGGGAGACATTAGGATGATGATGAAGGTGAGGGGAAAGTTACAGCTCCAACATGGTCTGCAGGACAGATGCCTTCAGCTAATGAGCCTATGTAAAGGTTGATTAGCTCCCCTGATGAAAGATAACGTGCATCACCTTCTCAGTCTCCAGTGTCTTGTTTTCGAAAACGCAGGAAATGCAGTTCCTCACCACCTCCAGCCTGCGAGCGCTGTTAAACATGGAGCCACTCTTACCCATAATGGACACTGGAAAACAGGGAAAACAGAGAGCAGCATGATTAGGTAAGGAATCACTACAGGGTAAAACTACAGCTGCTACAAATATGTGGCCCATTTTCAAAAGGGGCAAAGACACATTTTGAAGGTGACAGTTATGTTAACTCTATCATTCCATGGCTTTGTAAAAAACACTGTGGCTATATAAAAACTGCGAGTTAATGGTCATGTCACTGTACGGCTTTCCTATCGATTTGCTAATATTGACAGGGATTTAGAATTGTTGACAGATAAAGCTGGCATAAAATAACGTTGTAAGTCATAATAGTTAAGGCCATACCAACAGGTGGACCAGCAGGCACAACACACTTCCTTTCGGGTCGTATGGTGGCAGGTGCACTGGCGTGCTTGGCCGTACCCTCCTGTACCAGCTTTTCCACCTTATCACCATCCAGCAGGGGGAAGGGTACNCTTGGCCGTACCCTCCTGTACCAGCTTTTCCACCTTATCACCATCCAGCAGGGGGAAGGGTACCTGGTGCACCCGCAGGTGAGATCCCTCTGATGGCCGAGGCACTTTTTGGAAAGCCATGTGGGGGTTTGGGTTCTCCTAAAGCACACCCACCAAGGAGTAATATGTATAATGCATAGACATATAGCAAAGCATATGCTAAGAATGTAGGAATGAGAACGACCGGCTACTGCAATACAACAGCTTGACAAGGAGTCGACTGAGTCAGGAAAGCATTTTGCATGATAATCTGCCTGCCTTACGTTTTTGTACAGCTGCTCGGAGAGTTCCAGGATGTGTTTTTGCAGCCTGGCAGGGTTGACCTCTTCTTCCTTTAAGCTGTCAATGTCTAAGGCTACCAGCTACAACACATACACACACACAGACACACACAAACACACAGAATGGATAAAGTTTTCCTTGACTAACTTGCTAATGCACAAGCCATAAGAATGAAAGCAAAAGGTACATTTTCTTACTGACATTGTAAATTAATAGTTTCTTCATACATTTCCAGTTCTGGCACCATTAATGTCACACAGACACCTGTTTTTTTCTGCAAACAGGTCCACCAGCCACTATGCATTTTCTTTTTAAATATCAATGTTTTATCACTGGGAAGTTTCTAAAATACAAGATGGAGACCAACCATTATACAAGGATATTGAAGGGAACTCATTTCTAAAATATAAAAAAAATACCTGGAATCAATTGATTTTAAACTAGAAGATGAATTTTGCACTTTTTTCAGATTCAAAATCTGGATTAAAAAAAAAAAAAATCTATTCGACAAAGAAATTAGTGGGAATCTATGCTTTATTATTGTGCTTGAACCTGTATTTCTCTACATTTACATTTTAGAAGCACCAGTTTTATTATTTAAAGGTGAAATCTGTAACTTTAAGCATGTTCAAACCTTTAGAAACTTATGGTGTTTCTGAGGCTGTTTGAGCTTGTGAAATTATCCCTGACTGACCAGATAATGTGAATATATTACTTAAGTTCAGACAGGTGTAACCCAGAAAACCTAAAAGAGCTGAATATGAAGAGTATCTCTAAGTAAATGTGCCGTTTTTTGGTAAACTCCACAATGAGGACAGATCAGGGACTGCAGATGGAAATTAGCTATTCGCTAAATCTGGTACAAAGCATATCTTCTCAGTTTGAGATTAATGTTTTTTTGTGCATGGTCCCTTTTGAAATAAACTAAATAAATAAATAAATAAAAAGATGTCATAATCATATGTTCATTTATAAAACATAAAGAATTTAAGGTGAAATCACAGCATCATAGTAGAGTACCTCATCAAAGAGATCGCAGGCTCGGTAAGGCGGACCTCTCTCTGAGACAAAGCCAGCAAAGGCCATGCCATCCAAAACCTTGGTGAGGAAATCATTCTCAATTAGGCCCCGCTGGCCCAGGAAGGCAGTCTGGATAATGTCAGAGGTGACAGGCACACAATTAAAGCGGTTACAATCCTACACAGATGGAAGCAATGTAATCCTGCTCATATGGACATACTGACTAAAAAAAATAGCATCACACTCACCAGTCACAGATCAGTCATTAGAATGTGATTAAAAACCTCACAAATACAGCAAGGGGGTCTCGGACCACCATCTTATACAAAAGGGCAATAAATCTAGTAATAAATCTAATTATAAATGACAACAAAATGAATTTGATTTACTATACTGGCTAGAAGAATAAAGTGCATTCTAGCCTTCCCCACTGAAAAAAAAATGGAGCGTTTGTTTATAATCTGATCCATGTGGGGTACTTTGAGGATGATGGGCTGAAGGGTTACCACGGAGACGCCACAGACACGAACAAACAAAAACCCCCAGCACAAACAAAAATGTAAACCTAATACGTTTCATATGGCTCATAGCCACGCTTTGCCCAAGGTTAGAGGACTGTGTCCGAAGTTAGCATAAACAAGAGGATAGCATCATGGAACACACACAAACACACACACACGTGCACACATGCACGCACACACACAAAATGCACCCCTGACAGGTTTATCTGTCAGGTCTTTGCATGTAATTCCACTCTGGCTGCTGGCTAAAAGGTCCTTGGCACGTTAAATGAACATTGTGTTTGCTGCACAGCAACAACACAATTGCTAAAGGGATTTAATCTAGGGTCACATACTGGAAAATCTGATTCTTGCAACTTTCAAATAGTTTACAAAGTACTGGGAACTACATTATATTATTATCTTACCTTGTGAAAGTGAATAACAGGTTCGGAATGGATGCGAATGAGCTGCAGGCAGGACCTGTAACCCTGGAAGAGTTGTGCAAACAGCCTGAGGAAGACAGCCCTCACCTCCTTATCCTGCAAACACACACACACACACACATACATGTAAACAACACTCACCAAACAGCTATGCCACAAATTCTGACTCTGATAAGTCAATTATGCAACAAATCTGTTATTTACTTTTAGGATAATGGGTTACAGTCTGAGGTTTCAGTTATTACCCTCCCTAAAATTTTTGTGCTATTCATGTGCGTGTTAAGAGACATTTCCTTGAAAGGCAATTGTCTTCCCACATGAGAGGACTTCATTTATTACAAAGAAACCCCCTGAGGATAATGGGTGCAGGCAGGACGTTTACAAAGTGATGCTGACTTACCAACAGCTTGAGGTTGGAGGCTGCAGTGCGAGGTGGAGGGAAGGCATTGTCTGCTATCTCCAGATCAGGATGCAAAACCTAAGCGAATGAGTATATCAGCAGCTGATTTATGTCTTTTGATATAGTATGCAGCTCAATGGTGAAGGTGATGTTAATACATACATGCACATGCAAGTGCACTGGTAAAATACAGCAAAAGTAAATTCTTTTAAGGACCATACCGGCTATTTTGCATGTTTGAGCCTAATATATTCAATTTTCATACATGTAACATTACTGACAATCATTTCCCAAAGGATAAAACCATATTTCAGCTTTCCTGACATTTTGCAAAATCTCTTAATCTTTCAAAATCAAATATTCAAGCGATACACCCACCTTAAAAATTGATGTTACGCAGCCTTATGAAGTCACAGTCGTTTAAATTTTTCAATAAACACAGGTCTTCTTTTGGGACTATATTCCCCGGTGAAGACATCCATTCACTCCACGCTTTTTATTGTGCTTAAACGCTAAAATTGTGTAACTTCAAGAAAAACCTGAATACACATCTTGTTGGTGATGATGGATTACCTATCTCAAGAACATTTCAAGTATCAACAAGTTGATTTTAATAGNTGTTGGTGATGATGGATTACCTATCTCAAGAACATTTCAAGTATCAACAAGTTGATTTTAATAGCATACTAGAATGAACTGAAATCAATGGCGGTGTGGAAAGTAGGAAAAACATTTTTAATTCACTTCCAGTATGTTCCAGTAGAATGCTTTGGGAAATGACTGTCAGTAACGTTACAAGTATGAAAATTGAATGTATTAGCAAAATGGCCGGTATGGCCTTTAACCAGATAATTACAAATACGATTAAAGCAAAGCAAAACATTTAACAAAGAAGGTTAAAATAAGAACATCAATTGTAACAATCATCAGTCTGACTATAATAAAGAACTTTTGCTATACATAACGATGGGCTCTTAAGGCCAGCATCTTGCAAACAAAGTGCCTGTCGGATCGTCGGATTGCCTAATGGCATCTGAAACCTTCTTTATGTGGCCAGGTGTGTTGAGGTGTGAAACTAGGTAGGATTTTAATTTCTTTCTCAAGCCTTTTCTTTTTTCACATAAACTACCTTCATCACTGTCTGCGCTTCCAACTGTGTGCAGCACAATGAACACCTCAGAGGAGAAATGTGAAAATGTCAGCAGTTATGCCATTTATATGTTGTTAAATTACGTCACGATAACAAAACCACACACACTGTTAACGATAACCTCTCTGCTCTATCACAGAAGGTTTTTCCCCCCACCCTCGTGTGACATAGTGAAGCAAACTGAGGCCTTCACATAGATCCTGAAGGAGTTACATTATAACTCCTTTGAATTCAAAGTCCGGTGATTTCTCTTCTGCCTGTTCTCTTCTAATGTCTATATATTCTTTGTGGTTTGTGTGTGTGTGTGTGCATGCGTGCTTACCAGTGACAGAGAAGTTTGTGTTTGGTGTAACAGAGGTTCGGGGAGCAGGGACAAGTGGATGCACTCAGGAATCTTGATTGTCCCTCCATCCAGATCAGCAATAATAACATCCAACTGGTGAACACACATAAAACATGACATGGCTGGTTTGATTGCAGGGAGGAGTACTTTGAGGAACAACACGTACGAATCAACCGAAAGCAGCTAAATAAACATTTCCTGGAAGGCCAGATTACTTAATCTGTGTGTTAAAATTTACTGAAAGCAAAGCACTTGTGAAACCCAATCAAATTTCTCCTGGTCAGTAAAAGGGAACGATCCCTGAATGTCACAATGCCTCATCAGTTTAAAGATATGAAAATACACACAGTAAGACTCCAGTATTTGCTAATGATTCACATGTGTTGAGCTCAACAGTTTATGATCCCAAAGTTCTACCTGCATGTGATAGAAATGTGTAGGTGCCTGTAACACATCTGCACTCACCAGATCCTGGATTTCGGTCTGAAACATGGAGTGCACTCCAATGATGAAGGGAGTGGGTGAGCTCAGCACTTCCAGGAGCCGTGATGGCAGAATAGGGATGTATGGGTAACTGAACAGTGAGGAAAACGTGACAAATACAGTGAGAATAAGAAGTTGTGTGAGAAGCAGGAAATTGAGAGTCTATAAAAATTTTACTATAAGGAAGTGGAAGTGTTTGGAGAAAGGGAAAATTATTTAAAACATTTATGACACATTCAGGTACATGCGAATCTGTATCTGAGGGGAAACTCGGATATGGCTCAAACTGAGTAATAAGCTGGCAGCAAAGATAGCTGCTGTATGTAACTTTCATAATCATAAATTTGGCAATAAAATAATTTACAAACTCTATAAATTTTACATCATCATCACCTAAACTAGGGCAGAATGATACCACCAACATCAACTATCACATTATTTTTTTTTAACAAATACCTTGATGCTGATATAAGTCAACATACGTCTGAGATTGACTACTTTCAGAGGATATTAATGTACAAAAAAATTTAAGAAAGAAAATAATATGGATATAACAGCCAAACAAGGATTCAGATTTCATTTTACTCAGCTACAGCAGTCAGATAAACTCAGAAATTTGCACAAGGCTGCATTTAAGATCAGAAAAATATAAATAAAATCAGTTAATGTTAACATTATAATCAATAAATCACCCAAATACCTGTAACATAAAAATAGGTAAACATTTATGACACATTCAGGTACATGCGTACCTGTATCTGAGGGGAAACATGAGGGCTTCCAGAGCACGACATGCCTCTCCAAGCCTCTGATAACTGGTGGAGTGGAACAAAACCTTGTGTTCTGTCAGAACTGCACAAAACAGGCTTAGAACATTGTGGATTCCTGGAGCGAGAAACAAGAGAATGAAATTCATGAGGAATCTGTTGGAATGGGACAGCGTCATTGTTCCAGAATATTAATTCAAACAATTTTATTTGTGCAGGACTTCAAACATACACAGAGATGTGAACAAATTTTATGCAGGATTAATCACTGAAATCTTTATTCTGTGCAATTTGTCTTTGGCAGAGCTCTGCAGACCATCCATTCCCATAACAATGTAGAATGCCATAGGGAAGTTACTGTGTATTAGTCTTATTTCCACTCTATTTTTTAATTTTGAGAGTAAATGGTGCCAACATCGAAACTGCAACTCAATACATCAAATTAACCAATGTTTAAGTGTTGATTCCTTAGTAATTCTTCTTCAGTGCGGAAAGAGTCTACAGATAATTTATTGGCTAATCAGAAATCATTACATCATATAATACCAATACAGACAT
This sequence comes from Lucifuga dentata, assembly GCA_014773175.1. NCBI lineage: Eukaryota > Metazoa > Chordata > Actinopteri > Ophidiiformes > Bythitidae > Lucifuga > Lucifuga dentata. Next base: position 109,805 of record VXCM01000349.1, read on the forward strand.
TAGATATATCTGTCTGCATTATATGTTAGCAACAAAAGCAAAATGATAATGCAGAAAGTTTTATAGGCTGCATTTTTTAAGTATATGGCCCTGATTTCAATTTTTTATATTTGTGTTTTTATTTTTAGAAATTTAATTTCCAAAAGTTTACTGTAACTGTATTTTAACGTTCACCTGTAAAATATTTTGCCCCAGTATACTGCTGATCCTTACTAATTTAGTACCAGTCACAATAAAGCTGCAAGAGCAAAAGTACCTGTGTGACATTTTACCTTAAATATCTGGATTCATCTTGCTTCATACTGTTTAAATGTTCAAGCATCATTTCTAAGTGTCAGAAGAATCACAAGCCGACATAATACTTCAGAAGTTTATAAATGGAATCAGCTCTCAGACTGCAGATCAATTTGGTTGAGGATAAGCCTCTGCTTTCTTCAAGATTTTTGTAAATCGTGAGTTGTAACACTTTGTTACCTGGAACTTCTTCCTTCTAAAACAGCTTCCCACTGTTGGCACAGGCTGCTATTCTCTCAGTGGCTTATTAAATAAATTAATGCTGTGTAACGTGGCTTTACATGAGGCTATTTCTTCAGTAGTTGATGAGCTTTTCACTGCCTTTCTGTTTTTCATGGCACATTCACTGAGCAGTGTTTGGCACATATGCAGCCAGGAACACTATGCTGATCCTGGATTAGAAAGATGTGACAGAAATGGATTGTGAAGAGAGGCATTTATGTCATTAAGGAAAACTGCAGTAAATTATAGTACTTATTACTTTTTCTCTTGCAATATTATTCATATTTGAGATACTGTGTCAGAAAATTACTGTGGCACAGCATTTAGCCGTCTTAAATGCACTTGGGTTCTTCTCCAAAAAGAAGAATAAGAGTCAGAATTGATGGCAGTAATTTGTAAGTTGTCTACCATTCTGCTGCCTTAAGCTGACATCAAAACAATACAAACATTTCCACAAACAAATGAGACAGTTTATGTTGAACACTGAATATATATCTATGGGAAAACTCATTTTTGAAAAACAAAGGAAATTACACGGTCTCATACAATATAAATAATATTTCAAATACCAATGTGACAATCAGGAAGAATTCTAAGTTTACAGTTCCTGTTATTGTTTCCTCTCAAGCTACTGACAGAGCAATTCATCACACGTTGAAATGATAAAGCGAGAGGAACCCTGGCAGACAGATCCGCGCCACAGGGGGCGCTGGGTCCAGGTCTTCAGTGACAAACAGGAAACAGGACAGTAGGATCAACAAAATCTTAATAGTGAACAGTCTTGCCACAACAAACAAGTCGAGTTCTTCCGTCCGATCTAGACATAGTATGTCCAAACGCTATTAAATACTATTTCTGATTGCACCTCTTTCTAATAAGAGGGATGCACAATATTATGTTCATTTCTAAAGCGAACCTAAATTATGCTCAATCCAAATCTAACCTGAAAACAAAGGTGACGGGCCTTTGTGATTAGAGCCCCAAAGCTCTGGAATGATCTGCCAGAGGATGTGACGCCAAATCAGTGTCCACTTTTAAATCCCAGCTCAAGACCCATTTTTATAGACTTGCTTTTATGTGATGTCATTTTAAAAAATATTTGCTGCATTGTTTTTAATCATTGATCTGTCTGTTTTATTGATTGTTTTATTAGTTGTCAAAGCACTTTGTAAACTTTGTTTTTAAGGTGCTATATAAATAAAGATTATTAATTATTATTATTATTATTATTATTTGATCACACTGTTTGGCTACAGTTTGGTAATTACACCTCAGGTTGCATTATCTACAGTCAGCACTTTTATTGGCCTTCAGGTGTTTACTTATCTTATGGAAGCAGCGACACACTTCCGATCCCTAAATAAAAAAAGACAGTTCCAGACAACAGAAGAGACAAAGGCAGCAAACAATACCATATCCCCTCCGGGGCTGTACTTCCTGTCCCGTGTGACATGTGTAACACACATTCCTGTCTGCTGACTGAGGTGACCTGTGCACACACCAACATGTGCTGCCCGCCCGTTTAGCTACTCCCAGTCCTTATAAGGATGACCTAATGAATGGAAACCTTACACTTCTTCTCTGCTTACGTGTAGTTTAACAGCCAACCTTTGACATTGTTCTGCTCTGTCTATATAAAGAAGTTTTTAAGGTGTGAGTAATGATTAATTTCGCCAATGTCAAACACCGTCACATTAATACTCACATTTAGTGTGCCATGAGGATGCTCATTCAGAATTTGTTGTGTTGTGCATATTTACTAATGCTACTATACAATACTGCACAAACATTTTATAAATAGCCAATCAAACTGGCATCAAGGCCAGATATCACAAAATAAGTTACTTGTTGCTACCTTAGTGTGTTAGCATTGTTAGCAGTTCATCCATGATGAAGCCATACAGCTCAGCAAGCAGGATGAGCATAAACATCTGCTCCAGTGGAAAAAAAAACAAAAACTTTTCAGCCACTGAGTCGTCGGACTGCACTTCTTACTTAGCAGAGTTAAAAGATTATTAATCATTCATGCAGCAGCGAATGTAACTGATCTATAAAGAACAGGGGCATCCTGCTGGCTATCAACACTCAAAGCTGGCCTGGAACCTTTGACTGTGCCAACTGCCCCCAACCCCCACCTGTGCTTCCTGTTTCTCTTCATTGTCACTTTCTGGTAAAGTAGAGATGTTATAAAACAATATGAGATCAAACTGATAAAAATTTGGGCAAGTTGGGCAAGCTGGCATGAAGAAGGAGCAATGCATAAGTAACCTGAAATGAACCATAACAAACAACAGGAGTCCAATCACATCAGTCAAGTCTCATTTTGTGGAAGGGTGTCGCAAATTAGATGATCTGCCCCTAACTAAGGCAAAAACAATTCCTTTGACATTAACGTGACTATACTAGGATAATGACATACAGTGTGTTCAGTATCTCTGCAGCACAGACAAGAACAAAGTCCAATATTGGAGTTTAAAATAGGCTTGGGAAGACTGACACAGGCCTTGGTTGGATCTTATGAAAATATCCAGGCCATTTGTTTTGTTGTTTTGTATCCAGATTGGCTACACACATGCATGACTCACACATGACCCTGCTCACATGTGCATTGGGTAAGTATCCCCCCATGTGCACGTTCACCATTCTGTACAAACAAACAGAAGATGGTGTTAAGGAACTCAGGAAATAAAATCCCCTCTGTTTTAAAGCACATTCTTCCAATCAAAGGAGGCTAAATATGGGCCAATTTTCCATTACAAATCAAATTTCAGGTGAACCATAATGAATTTCACTCTCAAATCACAGATGTAATTCTATATTTGCAAACAGTGCAGTATTTACAGCTGTGGTTCTCAATCCTCAAGTACCACTGCAATGCTTATTTTCCATCTCTGCATAGATCAATAACGGGTGTCTTCCAGAACATGACTGGCTAAACACACCTGATTTAGTAAATGAGGTGTAGATGGAAAAGGGAGAAACAACCACTGATGTAGATCAATGGGTATCAACAGGCCAATTCCTCAAGACTGACAAAACCTAAAAATGTAACGCACAATGGCTAATCTTATGATTTTTAATAAATTCTCTCCTTTCAAGCAACATGAAAAGCCAGGACACATTTTATATAGAAACTCAAAACTCTAGCAGTGAATATGACTGATGGTGAAACAGTCACATTATATCTTTAACAAAGCATGTATTGTCCGGACAAATCTGAAGTTTTTCACATATTGGGTAATGTGAAGCCACCAAACCGTATCAAATCTTCATCACGTGCTCGTACAAACACTGATGGAACAAAGGAAAAAAAAAAAAAAAACATAATCAGGCTTCAGACACATTTAGTGGAGAAATAATCCAAATGCTTAATGGCTATTCACTGGAAAAGTCTTCTGTTTGTAAAAACTGCCACAGACGTTTACCAGCATGTGATTTGCAAAGTGGACATAAATAAGCATCTTAAAAATTTAAGTTTGACTTTAAAACACTTTAGAAGCAAGACTGAATGAATAAAGGGTCACACAAATTTAAGCCGCTTAATTAAACCAACTACGAACATGATGCCAATCAAATGATTAAAATACATGTCCACTGTCAGATTATACAAATACCAAATGCTTTGGAAATGGCTTACTACCAAAATCAGGTGTGTGTAGAGTAGACCACACCATGAAACTGCAATGATACAGTAATGTAATCTCCAACAAGTCATATTCTCGCTCTGTAAATTCCTTCCTGGCTCAGTTGTTAGTTATCAAAGTGCCAGGACCCACCGAGTTGCTGGAAGAGAAGGGCAACACTCTTGCATGTCACAGGCAACGTGTCGTTGAGAGGGGTCTGGATGAGCTGCCGATCTCCTGCTCCCAGGCTAAACAGCTTCTGTAAAGGAAAGCAAAAGCAGCAAAGGTCAAAAGAGAGAAAATTTTGTACCCAAATCAGACAGTCGTAAAAAATGTCTCCAGCCATCGTGTACACAAACAGCAGTCGTGTCACATGACAAGTGAACTGTTGCATCATCAGATGCTGTTCAGCAGAGGTCTTCAGTGGTCCACTTGGTTCCTCAGAACCAAGACCCAGAACCATCGAGTTGGGAGCAAATCATATTTAGGTTGGGTCGTATCCCGTGATATTGCCTCAGGTCTCAAGTCTGTGTTTCATTTGTTTGATACCTGGGCGGATACAAGCAGGCCCAAGCGGACTTTACTTCATTAATGAGGGAGCTTTTCCCCAGTCGTGAACGTAATGAATTTTTCTGATGGGATCGAGACTCAGAATAGGCACAGACAAGATATTTCTATTCCAAATATGGCTTAATTTGTTGTATTTTTAGCTTGACAAATTGCTACTGGGACATCAAACCACACCAAACAAAATGCTTTTTTTTTTTTTTTTTTNTTTTTTTTTTTTTTTTGTTTACCTAAGCAATGAGGACTCTTCATGCAATGAAAGTTTTAATAGCTCTGCTAAATCATGCTAAAACCATGAAAAAAAAGAGGAATACGTATTAGAAAATTTGAAAATTTCTGCCTGTGGCTAGATGACAATCTCTGGCACCATCTAAATCAGAGTAAATATAAATAATTTTCAAAGGGAACCAACGAAGCCTGAGCCATTTCTTCCAGAAATAATGATGACCTTGCAGTAGCACAGCAGTTACATTAACATGTTCCAGCCACTAGTCTAGTCTGGATCAGTGTCCCCCATGACAAAAAGGCCAGTAGCGTCAGAGTGAGACATCGATCACAGTTTGACTTACCTGGGATCCTCCAGCAATGGGAACCTGGAATGTGAAAAGATTGGCCACGAGACCCTCTAAAGGGAAACTTAGGCTATCGATGTGCACCGTGTAGATTAGACCCAAGCAGCCCTGGCAGGAAAACATGATACACAACTTAGACATTACTCAATACACACACACGCAGAGTATTCAATATTGCAGCTTTTAAATAATATCTTCTCCAAATATGGAAACTTGAAAGCTTTTAAATCAAAATTTAATCACAATATGTCTTATTACCCGAAATATTTCTGGATAATCCAGCCTGGAAACAAGAATGAGACTTTTTGGTGCAAACACTTGAGCTGGTTGGATCAGTCCATCCTCCTCAGCCTCTTCATCTTCATCTTCATCAGCCTCAATACTCTTTGATCCCTAAAAAAAATTAACAGAAGATATTTCAGTAGTAGATTTCAACAAGACTCCAGCCTGTGACTCAAACTCATCATGTCTCCTACTTTGTGTCTGACGTGCAGTTTAGCTTGTATGCAGATTCTCACTCATAACCTTAACAAAAAAACAGTGGAGATTAGGCTGCATTAAAGTAAAATGTCTTTATCTAAAGCTAATAACGTTAATTGGATGAACCAAATCACAAAAACCTTTTTGGATGGATGCTTGATTTGATTAAATCCCCCAGAAAGACAAGATACAGACTTGTAAAAGGTTGAGCTAGAAAGAATCTCCTTATCCAGATGTTCGTAATTCATCACAGTTGTTCATCCCACTTGAACCACTGAAAGATCAAAACAGATATTCTGAAATTATCACAAGGTTTATAAAAATGTAGACTACAAAGAGAAAAAGCTCATCCGAGACAAGATCTTAGAGGAGGGCCAAAAAAATAACTTATAAGGGATGAATGCTGTTTCATGCAACATGCCAAATGCAAAACATCAGTGAGATTGATGAGCCCCATCAGCAATGATGCTAGAAATTGCTCAATGCATGTTAATTATTTTGTTTACTAAAAAATCCCATCAAACTTTAAGGCATTAAGATTATATTTTTAAATCATGGATTACAAGAAAATCAATAACCTGTCTTAACAAATGTCATTATTTTTATCCTGAATTTGTTGAGCAGTGAACCCTTATTGTAGGAACACAAAAAAGACCCAAATTAAAAAAAAAATGATGTACTAATATTTGAGTAATTATTATTATATGTTTTCACATTAACAGAAGACAAAAAAGGAACTGGAAAGGAAACGAGATTGCAAGAAAGCATGAAACCTGATGTATCTAAAGAAACTGCATTCTAAGACATTTTATCTACTCCCCCAAAAGTGCTCCATCAGCACAAGCACAAGCCACAGTCTCAATGTGGTTCTAATTCTCCTTATGATGGATCCATGAGCCATATCAGAACACTGATACAGCAGCCTCTTGGGACTCATTCCTAACTAAAGTCTTATCACAATCTGGTATATTTCTACAGGCAACAAAAACATGCCATAAGTGCTTTAGTATCTCAGGACCAAGGAATAGGGGATCAAAATATTCCATTTAGATGGGGGTTCATTCTTCCCCATTATTTTTAGGATTTGGTTCAATTATTAGTGAAAATAACATTCCTTCACTGCCTGTCTGGATTCTCTGGAACCAATTGGGAAGATAAGGATGTCGATGGGTAAAGATAACTGAAACACCCTCAAGTTTTAGGTCTCCAGAACCATATGCTGTTTGTTTTGCAGGAAAATGGTGTCTGGACCAGACAAAATATAGTCTGATCCAGAGTCCATTTCATACAAAGTGTACTGTATTAAATTCTATTTATAGATACACAATGTATAATGTGTACATAAGCACCAATGTGTCCTGATCATTTTTTTAAAGAGGCAAAAATCAACCCCTCGCACATTTTAATGATTGCTGTCCAAACAATTCAGAGCTAAAGTAATTACTAATTGTAATGTGACAAATGCTGAATGTGCATCTGTGTAGTTTCTGGCCTTCATTGCCATTCTCCACATTCCAGTAAATAAAGCCACAAATACAAAAACATTAAGCCTCATAATCACGTCTGAATGTGTTCTTAAAGAAATGATTCACTTTCCCTCCATTGTGTGTGAGGAGGACAGGAAATGGACTAAGGAGGATTAAGGTTTCAGTGCAAAGTCAGGATGATCCAGTGGCCTCAAGAGGTTTGACACAGCTGAGGGATTTTACCAACCAGACACAAGCAATGAGAATTAGTTTGTCATTACAGATCAATGAGACCCCATAAGAGTTAACAACTGGACTATTTTTGGTTATTTACCTTTGGATGTGGTAATTTGTCCCAAATCTTTCCTTTTGCAATGCCTTTGAACCACGGTAAATGGTAATGGTAAATTCTGCTGAGCTGTGCAGTGTAACAGAGAGATGTTTGTGAAATTATGCTCTGATTCACACAACAAGCTCCAGGAGTAAAGTAATGAGGAAATATGAGGAAAGATTGCCGTGCTGATTCTCAAAGGAAACATATTAGGTGTTGTTACTTTCACTAATTTTTATACTGATGTAACAGGAAGTGTGTGTTGAAATTTGACAAGCTTACTGGATGCATTTCTGTAGAAATGCATCCAAACACAAGTCCTGAACTTCCCTGAAAGCTTTATTTTTGATATGTCCTTTGCTTCTGTAACATTTTGACATCAGCATGTAACATATTTGAGTATTGAAACCCTTTCAAAATAGATTCCTAAATGAAAATAAGAAATGTATATGTGACCTTTCACATTTCATCACTTGAGAAGAAGCAGATGACTACCACACAACATTTTTTTTTTGACTGTATTTAGTTCAAAAACATTTTACTGACTTTAACGAAATGTGACTGAGCAGCGACTTCAACAGAAATGGATGTTAAGTCACAATGAGCAGGAAGACAGGAGTCGTTTATGGCATATGACGAATACAAACACAATGAAACAACTAGCTCAGGATTCTGCGAGAATTTGGCAGTGAGAGATGTTAACATGCTTTATAAGTGGAAAAATGATCTGGTCCAAACAAATCTGTTGTAATCAATATTTTGCATTCGCATTAATTTGACATTTAATTTTTCATGAAAACACAATCATGTATCCATCAGAGCATCAAATGAGAAGTGCTGGATATGTCGGCAGATTGAACAGTTCCAATCTCACGTCACATCAGCATCCCTGTGTGGTGTGCATGTGTGTAGAAGGTAGATATACTTTTTATTTGTAGCTATGTGTGTCTATATAGAATTAAGGTTCTACAATTCTAAAATTAAAATGAAATAAATGAAAATAAAATTTAGAGGAACATAAGTGGGGCTCAGCAGTGAGGCTGAGGGTCTTGAAATAAAGATGGAGAGTGTCGTGAACAAAAAAATGTAATCACATCATACTGCATCGCAAAACTATATAAATACAATGGATGAAACAACTATGCTCATTCATCTAATTCTTTAGTTCTGAATAAATACTGGTCAGTAAACCAGCATTTACTCTGTCACACCCTGGGCCACGTGACTCTTTGAGTCACATGGGAGTCATGTTGTCAAATGACTTGGGCCAGGTGACTCCTTGACTTGAGCCAGTTTTGTGACAAATGGGACGTGTGACTTTAGGACCTGGCCCAACATGTGAACAACTTTTAGATGCTAAATGCCAGTTGACTGGACCCCATTGACTTAAAACTGAAGAAGCTACTTGGAAAAGTGGTCTAACACCAGCTGCATTTGAGCTACAACTGCTCAATATACATTGACCTGGATGACTGAGAGTAACCGAATGGAAAAATTAAAGACAAATGAGAACTTTTCTTTAACCCATTCTTATGTTGCCTCAAAAGAGTCCAGATACTGATGAAAAGTGCAAAACCATCTGTCAAAGATGTTAATAATTATGATGACAACTTAAATAGACAGCTTTTTATCCTAGGCTTAAGCAATTTAATTTAGTAATTTTACACCTATTACACAGACTCACTGACACCGTTCATGTGAAGAAGCCTGCTGGTCACAGAGACATGCATATTTCCTCTGCTACTGAGTCAAACCAAATGCTACTTTGTGGCCACAGATTTCACCACATCAGGATTAATGAGGCTAGCATGGTGGCACAGTGGTTAGCATTGCTGACACAGTTAGGCTCTTTCAGTGTGTGACTTACATGTTTTTCCGACTTTCACATGGGTTCCCACCTGGTGCCCCTGTTTATTCCTAAAGCCCAAAGAAATCTCTCCACTATATGGATTCTAAGGAGAATCTAAGATGTGGCGTTCAGTCTGTCAGAGTTAATGGACTGTTTCTGTCAAGATTGCTTCCCAGCTTTCCACCCAGCAAGGAGAAAATCAACAAATTAATTATTGGATAAAAATTTATCTTACCTGGAGATTAACCTCAGCCTCATGGAAAGTGAGGCAGGAGCAGTAATGTCGGTCTGAATCGATATCTGTCAGCACAACTGTGAAGAAGGTGGGTGCTTTTCTTTCCCTGGAAAGCCTCCAACCTCCAGGCTGGCAAAACTGCAAATATATTCAATAAACACCAGAGAAAGTAGAATAATGAATAATCCATACAACACAGCCAGATACACACAGTGTTATGAGGATTGAGGCAAAATACATGTTTCCTAATGCAGTTCCAAAGATGTTTCAGTGTGTTTCTTGCAGTGTGTTTAAATTAGTTAAGAGCTGGTTGTTAACACTCAGCATTCAACCTTTATACAGAATATTAATGAGTCTTTTTCTCTAATGTAGCTGTGAAGAGCGCAGACAGGATGTCCTGTTCAGCTATTCCATCAGATCATCTCAGCGGGAAGCAGCACACATTTGTTTTCCTTTAAAGGCAGCAACTCGTTAAGTGTCCCATCATAAAGTTAAGAAGACCCAGTAATCAAGTAACATAGTAATCTAAATGATTAAAATGGGCATAAAAGAAAAATTCAGAGAGAAAGAACAGAGATAATATTGACATACTGTCAGAATGTGATTTTATTCATTAGAAAAAGAATACCAAAACTTTGAAGTTATCAAATTTGCTGTAAACAGACCTTTCCAACAGTGGATTTGTTTAAATTTTGACTCTCTAGATTAAAGATAAAGTCATGAAATGTACTGACAAGGCAGTAAAACAGATTTGTTTTGTGACATGTCATAATAAAAAGTCAGGCTCTTCCAATTTCCTGGAATGATCTATTATTTATATTTCCAAGTATGCTGTTTATTGAGGCTTAATGAATCATAAAAAATAAAAAAATAAAAAATTTTTCATGCATGACCAAAGTGAGACATTTTTATCATCCCGTAGGCACTGAAACTGTGCCTAACTATAATAACACATATGTCTAAGAGATTTTAAGTCTCAGCACAATAGTTTGAGTAATATCTAATCCTGACAAAAAATGCTAAGTGCAGATGCTGAAATTGCTTTTCCTTATACAGCCTAATCTATGGCCAACATATACAGAACATGAATAAACTGATATTATAGACTTAATTTAAATTTCACATATAAGTCTTAATGCACCAAGACAATAGACAAAACAGTATCTCCTGTCTGCAACCAAAAACGAAATCCATTACAATTTGGATTAATAAGGCAAAACTGAATGGATTTCCTCAAAACAACAACAAAAACAAGGGGTGAATGGTGGTTTTGGGCGGAGAGGAAATATGATGGACAGACTGAGAAACTGAGAGTGACAGAGCAACGAGCCGAGGGCCGACAGCAGGAAGCAGGCGGGCACAAGGTCACAGAGTGAGCCTCATGTTTGTGTCCAGCCTCCGTCTGTTTTTACTGGAGGCCCAACTATGCTGGCTCTGAAACACTGTTTAGACTGCTCCTCAGGGGTTACAGAGGGGATCACCAGACACATGCAGGAAGAGAGGAGAATGGGTAACAGAGGCGGTGAGTGAGCTCCAAACAGATGGATTGATGGATAGATGGATCTGTGCCCAGCTAAAGACAAATATATACAAGGAAGGCTGCATCTCCACGGGAGAAAAAGAGGATGATTAGCTGCAAAGATGAAGAAGATTGGGGAGTTAAAAGAAGTAATGACTGCAAAAGTGTGGCTGGTGTGTGTGTGTGTGCGTAGCAGAGAAGTGGGGGTATTTAAGAGAGGAAGGGAGGAAAAAGGGGGAAGGGAATGTTTGGCTTGTTCAACCTGGAGGTTTGGACCAGGATGCCACCATCTTCCAGCAGATACAATAGCTTGCAGGAAATCTGTTAAACCTGCATTGTGGTGAGATGTGTGTATCTGTGCACGCGCGTGTGTGTGTATGTGTGTGTGTATGTGTGTGCATGTGTGTGTGTGTGCATACACACTCGGGCCTGATAGGACTCAAGGACAAGTGCAGATAACTGTGATCCTGTCCTCAACTATTCCAAAAATGCCATTGAGTATTGTTGAAAAAGAGATAAACACCTTAGGGAGTGCATGCCTCAGAAGATCACAGAAGATTGAACATCCTGTGTGTGTGTGTCTGTGTGTGTGTCAAAGAGTCGGTAGCAGAACGATACACAGCACGAGTCGAGGAGTGATGATGAAGAGACTAATTTACTGATATTAAATCAGAGTTTCCATTAAAGGACCACACCAGTGTTTTTGCATATTTGAGCCCAATATATACAACCTGCATACACTTTACACTACTGCTCATTTCCCAAAACACAATAGTGGAGCGGTAAGTATTAGAATTGTTTTTCCTAACTTCCAAATTGGTTTCAGTTCATTCCAGTACGCCATTAAAATGAACTTGTAGAGACTTGAAACATGCCTGACATAAGCAATCCGTCAAGTGAACATGTCTATTAATGTTTTCGTTGAAGTAACTTTAATTAACTGAATCAATGTAGAGCTAACACAGAAGAAAATGTGTCTCCGCCAGGGAATATAGTCAGAGGAGAAGAATTTACTAAGAAATTAAAATGACTTTCCACAATCACGTGTAATCATGTGTTAGCAGGTGACACATTGAATTTTAACGTGGGTGTATTATCTGATAATTTGATTTTGAAAGATTAAGGGATTTTGCAATATAATTCAAAAATTTAATGTGGTTTTATGTTTTGGAAAATGGTTGTCAGTAATGTGGCATTTGTGCGGATAGCACCTATTGGGCTTAAAAATGCAAAAATCACCTGTCTGGTCCTTTAAGCTCTTATCTTGCCTGTCTGCACAGACATTCTGAATAGGACTGGAGCAGCTTCAAAGGCACTTCAGTCAGGCAGTATTTATTCTTCCTTTTGTAAACCTCACAGGATTCAGGGACCAGACTAACATCACTATATATAAAACATGGCTGTAAATAATGTTAAGAAGGATTTTCTAGCTTAAATTTATTAGCTGATCCATTATAGGACTTTACAAAACAGATAGGACACCTTGTGATTTAGATGTATACCAACATTATTACTATTTCAACAGAGATAACACACAAGTACAATACTCATCCTGTTTATCTCACCCTAATATGTTTTTATGTACAGTGCATTTTTTTTTTTTTTTTTTTNTTTTTTTTTTTTTTTTTGCTTTTACGTTTACAACAATTGAGCATCATCCCACACAAACACATAGTTTTGTACTTAAACCAAGTTTTTAAAATTACTTTCTTTTTATTGAATCTAATGTTTTATTGTTTGCCATGTTCTATTTTATTTTATTTTATTCTATTCTACTTTATTTTATTTTATTTATGTGTTGTGTCTATGGTTTCAGTAAAGGCTGGGAATCCTCATAGCGTTGCAGTGCTTTCTGCAGGTGCAGTTTAGAATTAACAGTGTTTATAGCTGATTTTAACTGTGCACATGTGCACGTAAAGAGAAAATATGCTTGTGCTAATTTACATCAAACCTGTAAAACTGTCTCATTTAGAATTCAATCAAAAACAGAATGTAGTGTGGATGAGAAGTATTTGAAGAATAATGGTGAAAAATGTGATGGGAAGGATGAGAAACTCGGAATGATTTTCAGACAAAAGTAACAATATCAGAAGTGGTCAAAGGGTTTCTCCATCTGAGAAAGATTTTCCTTTCTGCAAGTGCATTTATGTCCTGCTGTGACAGTGAGTGGAACTGGGAGGATCTCCAGGTAGCAGCACTGTAATGCTGATAATAAACTGAGAGTGTCGGGTATCAGCTACATTCAGGTTCTGTAGTATGGAACAGAGATCCACTTCAAGGCAACAGGTGCAGGACAGATGCATCCAGCACCTCCCAAACATTAGTACTTATGTCACACACCCACAGACAGAGAGCCGAGAGAAAGGACAGCTTCCATTCCGAAATTAGATCTTAGTCAAGTCTCAAAGGAACTCAGGGACAAGCTTGCTGTTGCTAATGTGCATCATGTGCTACCATGTGGCATGGCTGACCCTCACCGAACTGCACCACTCACCCTCTCAGCCAGCGACATAGGATCTGCAGAATGACCTGCTAAAATCGTCATTGCAAAGGTTCGACGAGGACAAAAAAAAAGCAGACTGTAGCAGATCCAGTCACGGCTGTGTTATTGTACTATGACTGGTTTCTAATGCCTGGCCAGCCTGAGCCAAGTGCCATTACTAAAGATGACTCAAGACAAACAGAACCATTTATCTCATCCTTTTGTTTTTATCTGATGCAATACAGCTGAAACAGGACTGGAAATAACCTTACAGTGTTTTATTATAACTCCTCAATTTAAGAGCCCAGTTGTCGGGGAAATACAAACAGACTTGTAAGAGTCATAAAACCTTTAAAGAGTTCCCGTTACCACAAATTACCACAATCCCACAAATCCTTTTACAGAGGGACTGATTCAATTATTCAGCTGAATTACAAAACCCAAACACCAAAGCTCTTCCACCTTTCTCCTAAAAGAAATAAAAAATAACTGCGTAGGCTGTCTCCTCTCATCTGAGCATCATCCAGACTAATGTAAGATCTAAACTACGTGAGAGAAAAAATAAAGAACCTAAGAGGACAGGCTGATGGAGAAACATGTTCCCCTGACTGGAATGTACAACAAACAAAGTTTTAAAAAGTGTTTCACTTCTCCAAAAATGGCGAAAATGTTGGAATATGTCCCTACCTTAAATAAAATATGAAACAAATAAAATAATGTTGCCATGCAGACTCAAATTTTGAAAAGAGCAGGTGACATCTATCATCATCCAAGCTTCCAGACAATACTCGTGACGTAGACGGAGCCTGAATATGAAGTGAATGCCAAGACAATGTGATAAGAAAAACAAAGTAACAGATGTGTGCTGCACTTTCATCAGCCTCTTTCCTCTGCCTTGTTCTGTCCCCATTCATTTGGAGGAGTCGCATGCCAGAAAGAAAAGACAATGACGGAAAGTGAAGTGTGAGGGGCTGAAGAGGAGCTGGATTGNGGGGGGGAGACACAGCAGTTTGCTGCATGACAAACACTTCTGCTTTATCTGGTCTGCCAGATGAACAGTGGAGGACACAATATGAGGGACAAGTGGGGTGATGGACAAACATGCACCTGGTCAAGGTCAGTGTGATATAAACAAAAACACTCAAACACAACCTTTGCTGGCTGCACTGAATAATCTTACTGTGCCGTAGCGAGGTGGTGTCTCTTCTCCGTTTCGATTCCTCATCTCTGCTTCGCCACTGTCACCGACACTCCTATTCCCTTTGCTCATCTGTTATGCAATGCTAGCCACATATGGTTCATTTTAGAGGTAGATATTTTTAGATGGTGGTGATGGATCACAACAATACAACAGAAAAGTCTAGTCAGACGGGGAGGGGAACAGTCATCAACCAAAAATTTCAAACAGTATTAAAAGCAAAATCTCAAGCTTTACAACTTCAATTTGTAGAGGAAATTTAACACCAAAACATGACTACAAAGTGCACTTTTCCATGCAAATGTAAAGTGTGATTTATTTTAGCCATCTGCAAGTTTTGTGCAAGCCAAGTTTTTTGTGCAAGCCAAGTTTTCTGCAAGCCAAGTTTTGTGCATGAGCAACAGGCTCATGCACAAAACTTTGCCGAACTCCTTGTATCCAAAACATCTCTTGGGAAGATTTTTTCACTTCAGGGTAAATACTTGGGTTCATTTTAAAACAAAACAGAAATTAAGAACATATGGCCAGTTGGATGCATGAAACTTGAAAACAAAAATGCATGAAGAAGCAAATAAAAAAGGAGCCTTTAGAGAAATGGACATTCCTTTGCTCAAATGAATTTACTGTCAGATTCATTCATCCTGCGCTCTCAGCCTGAGGGATCTGTGGGTAGTTCACTGGTTGCATAACGATCTCAAACATTATCAGGGGAAAGCTACATTCAGAAAACTACAAATGGACCAAAAAAAAAAAAAAAAAAAAAGAGAGAGGTTTTGATTTTGTCAAAAGTAGGTTAATAAACACCATATTATTTTCCAAGCATAAAGAAGTTGAATCATAGTTGTAAGAAATAACCTGCTTTGAATATAGTCAAGAGTATAGAAATTTCCCTTTGCAGTCCTAAAGAAAATCAATGGATTTTCCCAACATTAAAGATTTTATAGATGAAAATCAAATTAAAAGCAGTTGAATATCATTAAACCAAGCTGAATTTAATAAACACTACTAATGCTGTAGCATAAGCCATGAAAACTGAAGGGGTAGAGTACTCTTTGATTAACAGGAAGACGTATATGGTGTCATGGCAAACAGAAACAAAGCCTTTCTGGTATGGTTACCCACTTCATAGGCTCACTGTAGGACACTAAGCTTTTAGACAAGTTCAAAAATGTGATACAGAGTTTCACAATTCACATCAAGTGTCTTATATTAAACAGAAAATATGTCTGGACTGTGTGGTTAGCTATGCGTAGTAAATCATTGTGTAGTCAGCTGAGGTATTGGTTGAAAAGCACTGTAATCCTGTAAAGGTTTTACAGAAAGTTTACGCCCTCCTTCCATACATGATAGCAGGAAACCAACAGACTACAACAACTAGGCATGATACTGGAATTAACAGCCAAGATGAAAGTGTTACCTGGGTTCTAGCATGCAAAAACCTTAAAGGTCGAGGAATAGATGTACAGGGATTTCCAGAAGAACTGCTGTCAGAAAGGAACATTTACAGCAGTTCACTTGAGATAAATATTTGTGTGAGGAAGGACCTGGTTTCATCAGAATCCAAAGTGATGATGTCAAGAGCAAGAACTGAGCCATAAATTTCACCAAATATATCCTAATAACTTGATATTCTCATTATGCAACAATGCACAGACAGTTTTTCTTTCATTTTAGCATTTTGGCTAGCAAAGTAAATCTTGTTATTGAACAATAACAAGATTTACAAGATAACTAATCTTCAGTTTTATTCAGTCCAACTTCTAGGGTGAAAGACCAAAAAAAGACATATCTATCCAAACACGAGGTCATGCTTCTGTTGATGGACTGTAATACGCACTGAATTACAAGGAAATTCTAGGAAACTTTTACTGTGAAGCTGCTGCAGGAAGTCTTGAGTTGGCATTGACAGCAGATCAACATTGTGTGGGAAAAATTAAATGCATTACCGCAACATTATATTAGAGTTAATTAGAAAGCTGAATTCCTGACCAAAAACAGAGAAACTCCTTCAGCACCCATAAACCTTCAGTAGGCAAATGCTTACTAGCTAATGCAAAATGTCCAGCTCGCTTAAAGGACCATACTGGCCATTTTGCATGTTTGAGCCTAATATATTCAATTTTCATACATGTTACGTTACTGACAACCATTTTCCAAAGGATAAAACGTATTTCAGCTTCCTGATATTTTGCAAGATCTCTTAATCTTTCAAAATCAAATATTCAAGTGATACACCCTCCTAAAAAAATCAATGTTTCACCTGCTAATAGTTACACAGCCTTATGAAGTCATGGTTGTTTAAATTTTTTGATAAATGCGGGTCTTGTTTTGGGATTATATTCCCCAGTGGAGATGTACATTCACGCCATGCTTTTTAATTGCGCTTAAACGCTAAAATTATGTAACTTTGAAAAAAACCTGAATACCCGTCTTGTTTGCAATGATTGATTACCTATCCCAAGAATGTTTCAAGTATCAATAAGTTGATTTTAATAGCGTACCAGAAAGAACTGAAACCAATGGAGGTCTGGAAGGTAGGAAAACAATTTTTTACTTCACAGTTCCAGTAGTATGCTTTGGGAAATGACTGTCAGTAACATTATGTGTATGAAAATCGAATATATGAGGCTCAAACATGCAAAATGGCGGTATGGTCCTTTAAACTTAACAAACCTTGGGACCAGTTTTTATCTGTAAACCCTGTTCCATAAGTGCATTCTGACTGTTTTTGAGGTATTCTGCCTTCTGCCCCATATATTTCTCATAACTTCTCAAATGCATCAGTGGTTCATGTCTCTGAAAAAAAACAGCCATACTAATTTAGGATTTAAATCTGGCCAAAGAATGTAAACTATAAAAAGAACATGACCAAACATTTGATGGCAACTTTTCATAAGTAATCTTTCATGGAACGTTTTGTTTATTATTGTCCACTATTGTCCATTTATCTCCTTACTACAAATAATTACACCCTCACAGCTTTTACTTATCACAACGCAGAGCTGGTAAACATGTTTTTTTTTTTTTTAAATTTCATCTGTAAAAAGAAAACAAAACACATCAAAACACTCTTCTGAGAACATGGCGTGATGAATGAGAGAGCAGGGTAAACAGCTTTGTCCTGAGGCTGGAGATTCAGCACAATGGCTGTCCTGCGTCACACTTATTGAGCCCCCGACTTTACAGTGCAGTAAGATAATGGCTGATAATGACCTGGTCCTGGGACAGGTGCTTCCTCCACCACCTTGTGGGGGCCCTGGCTCAAACTCATCTCCTGCCTGCCTTTGCTAACCTCAGTTACAACCACAGCCATTTTTGTTTCCACCTGACAAAACACTGCTGCAACATGTGTATGTTAACAGAGCAGGTTGTGCAGCATCTCTTTCCAGTCTTTCAGAAATGTTTCTGTCTGGATAACAAGTAAACAAGAGCCTAGTTATTATTCTAGAGTTAAAATTCCACCATTAACACCTAATGAAACCTTCAGCAATCTTCCTCTATGCCGATAACATAGGATTACCTGCTCAGCTGAAACTTCGTCAAATGTCTGGATATGGGACAGACTAGAAAACAGGACCTAGCATTAGAGGAACTATAGGAGCAAGAATAATTATGTGTACACTAATAACAGAAGAAACTTGGCACTTAGCCATCGGAGCTCCTAATCTGTTGTTGTTCAAAAACAATAAAAACTGACGTCTTCTGTTACATACAGTGGCTTAAGTGCAACAGCCAGCCTCACGCCCCCATACTCGACAACATCATGTCATGTGTAAATGTGACACAACTTTTTTGTGTTTTACAGACAGTAGATTATATTATTATTATTATTATTATTATTATTATTACAGACAGTAGATTATAGTGTCAATAAAATAAATGACAGGAGCTGCTGGAAAAGTTGTACAGGTTGTACTGTATAGATGAAAAAGTGGAGAAACTGATGAGATAGACTTCCTGAACGAGTGAAGCTGTTGAGTTTTCCACTTAGAAAATTGATGGTAAATTCTAAAATCATCAAATGATTCAAGAGAAGCTGCACAACGATAAGAAAAAAAAAAAAACCCAACTTGCAATACCGTGCCACCAAACAGTCTGGAACTAAATTTCTCTGAGTAGCACATGCCTTTTTGATTACAGTCACCATCCTTTGACTGAATGTCAATGTGTCTCCTGATCCAGACTTGTTAACCCACATGCTCACATTCAAAGTTACATAAAATGTAAATGAAAACATGATTTACCATCTCACAAAAAATAACTGTAGTGACAGGAGCTCTGCTCCACTGGCAGTTTGCCAGACAGAAGATACTGGCTACAGTAACAATGTCAGGGTGGCAGAGAGAGAGAGAGAGAGAGAGAGAGAGAGAGAGAGAGAGAGAGAGAGTCAGGTCATGAAAGAAAGTTCATAAATGTTCATCTTTAGGTAAATGTGATATGATAGAGCTTGCACTACACAAAACCCAAATGAAAAGGGTTTCAGACCATTAATAAAACTCCTCCCTTTCTTTCTCAAAAATACAGTAAATATAGATATAAGACATAAATCAGTTTTAATCAGGGAATATTACCTCCAAAATCTGTGGACCGCACAAGTGGTCTAAAAGGTTTTGATGACTAACTGACACTCATCCTTATTGTCCCGGAGCTCTTGCTAACTCAGTTAAAAATGTCAATGAACGACAGCAAAGTAATGCATTACTGCAGCATGTTCTTATGCTGTCAGTAGAAGATCTGGCTTTTGTTTTTTAAGCATCTGATGCAATTCAATCCCTGTAACTTTTTTCCAGTCAGCATGCTCATCATACAGCTTTTACCTCATACATACACCTCACCTCTTCCGATACTGATGAGAATGGCTGAAATGAGGCTGATAGTAGCTCTGCATACATCAGATAGAGCTGAAATTCAAGCTACATAATGTATAGGCTATATGAATACATGGGGTTTTAACACAAATGTACTGGTGTTGTCATTCATCACCTCTTTAGACAAACAATGGGGGTGGAATATAAGGAAGCAACATCAAAGGGAGCAGGCTAGACTTTCCTAGACATGCTCAAAGAAGGCGTCACAATGTGTACGTGTTGGAATCCCAGTTATGTCACCAGTCACTGGCCCTAAAATCAGCAGCAGTCAGCACATTTTTTACAGGTAACAGTGGCCTTCACCAGTCGCCAGGTAGAGGGATGTCTGGAGCCAGGCTGCTGTTTAGACCACTGTTTAGATGAGAGGAAGGAAATGTACAGGATGGCAGGGGGTATTCCAAAACTTTGATCCTGGGCCTGCTTGCCTGGTACTGGTGCTGCTCCTCCACTGGAAGTTTTTGCTCAGCTCTTGGCTAGCCAAAGATACGATCGCTGTTCACTGCTGTGGACATGTTTTATTTGGATTCCATCAAACTGGAGGGAAGCTCTTATGAATCATTTCCCATTTTGTTTTCCTCTGAATCTGATCTATCAGGAAATAACACTTCTATGTCCATGTGTTTGTGCATATGAAACAATAAAAAGGAAGAACCACCAGATTACAAAAAATTTAAGATGGTCCAAACTGCAGTATATAGTACTGTGACAACAAATGACAAAGACTGGAAGACATCTAAACATTTAAATGTGTGTGTGAGCTCTCCAGCATACTGCAGCCCCATCTCATCCTGTGTATTCCCATTTCCTGGTGAGCTCATAGTGCTTTTCAGCATGGAAAGTCCTACTTACTTGACAGCACCGGCTTTGTTTCCTGATGTGTTTAGCTTCATTGGCACACAAAGCATTGATTACTCATGTGTAGATCTTCCTGACAAACATATGATCCTATTCTCCCCCCTAGCTGGAACGGCTTCCTGCAATCTGGAATGCACTGTTTAGTTTTTCCTCTCATAGTTTTACAAACATCACATGAACGACGTGCAGCGCGACATGTCAGGCTATAGTCACTTGAGTCAATTCATCAAGTGGCACAATTATGCATTCTTTCATCCATTTGAAGTTTGGCGCAGAGCCTGAAAACTGACTAAGTAAGGCTGCTGAACAATGCAGTTAAGCAATGTAATGAATTACTTACTCAACCTTACAGAATAAGGCCAGATGAAAGTTTTCTGCTGCAACATGTGTGATTTTTTTTTTAAATCCATTGAAGTGAATGTGACCTAAACCCAGCAGCTCAGGTCATGCTGGAATCAGATACTGAACTGTTCCATTTCTGAGACTTAGAGAAACTACACAACGCAAAAACTATTTTATATTTAAATTTCTGTTAAAACATCTTTTGTCTTCAGAGTGGAGCATAGCAGTCATATCAACCACCCACAGGACACCAATAGTTTACAGATTTTCTGAATAACTCGAGCATCCTTCCCGGAAGTGCAAGCCACGTTCCTCATTGCAGCAGGGATTTGGAGCAAGAGGGAGGAGTTCAAGAAGTCAAAGTTCTAGACGAGAAATGACACAAATGTTTACAATCTGGTCAAGTCAGGTCAAATTCCTTTATCAGAAGAAGTTGGGCTCCAATGAGGAATTTTTTTTAAATTTCACTTTTCTGTCAGATGAAAATAAGTATGGGCGTAAGTGAGGATCCACAGAACAGAATTATTACGATATATACATTTGTCTCTGTTGTGAAGCTGCTAGTTTTGGCAGTTATGAAAAAATAGGTTTTATGCATTTGTGTACTATACACCACTGATTGTAATGCACGCCACCCACAAACTCTGCAATGTTTGCCAATGGGAGCGTATCTATGATCCCACGGTCCTATGTTCCCCAGTTCAATATTCTGTTAACACAGATTAAGTGTGTGTTAACAGAATAACCCAAACCCATTTTGTGCTCTATTGTGCTATATAGAGCTAGGAAAATAGGGCCTTGGGAACATAGGAAGGACTCCTTGCTAACAATGCTAGTGTAGATAGGCTAGCAATGTGCTGTTCCAACAGTGGAGGAAGTATGAATGAATGAGCCAAAAACTACACTCAAGCTCTGTCTGCTGCTCAGTTGTTGACATTGGGGCCGTAAGCCTTGATATAATTTTAAAGAAACAGTAATGTTCACAATCTCCACATGACTAGAAGGGAAGATGAGTTACTGGATTGGAAAAAAAGTAGCTTGAAGACATTTCGCCATTCATCTGAAAGGCTTCTTCAGTTCTAACTGTAGCAGGGTGTGCAAAAAAAAAAAAAAAAAANAAAAAAAAAAAAAAAAAGCAAATGACCAGCATGGTATGAGGGTCTGAGAAAACCCACTCTGCAAACCGTGTGTTACACTGGTCCAGTAAAGGATTACTATTGTTTAGTGCTGCAGCATATCGCCCACAGCCACAACATGCTGTGGCTGTGGGCTGGAGCCAGAACAGACTGGCAGTTTTCAACAAAGCCAACGTGCAACAAGCCTTAAAAGGTGAGGACAGGTCACAAGTTATGTAAACAAAGAATATCAAGGAACTATGTAAAAATTCAACAAACATAAGTAAAAAAAAAAAAAAAAANAAAAAAAAAAAAAAAAGAAATGATCAAGAAGACAAGCTGTGACAAATGCACGGTGTTTGGAATCAACAGATGCTTTGGTGATATTTCAGCTGGTGTGTCTTACCAGCTGAGAAAGGCCATGGTTATTTTGGAAAGTTCTCAACCTATTGAAATGATGACCGGAGATTTTCCCCTTAGATTACCAACATGAGAGGGTTTGTTTTTTTTTTTTAATTATTTGTGATGATGAAATAATGGCATGATGAAATATTACTAAAACTAGAGCCCTGTACACTCCTCAGCTCAGCTCAAAGCCACTAGTGGGGAATTTTTTTTACTTTCACTTCCTGTGCATTACAACTGAAAGAGCTGATCAAGCTCCACTTCCTTACAGTGACTCAATTAACATTTCCCGAAATGTAAAGACTGATTTACAACTTTGTTATCGGAGGAGACATTTTGTTTCCCTGCCTATAAACGCAAGAATGAGGCACGACAACTGACAAACGCACAAATGTCTGTGTGCTGCATGTAACGGACTGACCTTCGTGTTCAACAGTGAACTTCCTGGCACTTTGGAATGTGTTTCACCTCTCTATCATAGTTGTTGACATACTGTATGCCTCCTCATCTCACCCAACACACACACATACACACACACAGAAGGCAAGGCATAAACACACAGTTATCTATTTATTTCACACAGTATAAATGAACAATATTGTGTGATTGGCTGGTATTTTTTAGTTTATTAACATTCTCATTAAGTATGTGGGAACATTTGTGTATTTACTCAGTACTTTAATATGCGTTTTCAGTGGGATTCAGCCAATTTAAACTCAATTTTAAACCACTACATGAATATACTGTATTATACATTCAGTATGTATAATCCATATTATATGCAACAAACTGCATCAACTAAAGACCTTCCTGTAAAAAAACGAGTCATGTTACTTCCATTGTGTTTTGGAATACCTTGTAATTTCCTCTGAAACACAGAGCACGACTTCAACAAAGATAGCTGTAAAAATTAACAACTCAGTTTACTGGCAGGCATTAACTTCCACAAACAAGCTGGAACCAGATTATGATCAAAGTGTTTGGAACTCCAACAACTCTCCAATACTTGGATTAGATTTAGAGTTATAAAAGCTTTACGTCCGTGCGACTGTCCTATAATCTGAACTTTATACCTACAATTAATCCAGGTTGTTAAACATGAAAGAAAATGATGCTTTTTCAAAGCAGTTAAAAGTATACAAGAAGAGGGTGTACCGAGTCGTGTGTCTAAATTTGATACCAATATATTGTCTACAAGCAGTGGACATTAGAAACATTTACATAGCCAAAGCATTAGAGAAATGATGCTTGTAATTAAACAAGCATTCTAAGCAATTAAGCTGTAACACTAAATAATTCCAAACATTTCTCTGACATTTCTGTGGCAGTTTTTATTTCCTGCTCTAAACTATGTGGTAGTCAATCTCAATAGTCTGTGACTGTCAGATTTCAGCATATAAACTTTTTCCTTAAATTGTATTTGATTAGATAGTTTTTTTTTTTTTTTCAGTTACACACACAATCTTATGCCATCCATGTGATGAAACACCTTTATCCATAATATAAATACAATATTTCCTTACAAATAAGCAACAGAAAAAACACATTAGTGTGTAAGATTTTTACTTTGATGCCCGTTCGGTCTCAACCACAACTGTGACATCACGGCATCGCTTTCTAAAAGCCTCGTACAAAAAACATATTACAGCATTTTCCTGTCCAATCTAAAGCTAAGGTAGTCCAACTTATGTTTTTTTAGCTTCCTAAAGAGTAAAAGGTGAAAACAAAACAAAACAGCACAATCAGAAACAATCCTCATTAGGTACTGACTCAGGGTTGAAAAGGCAAAGTCCCATGTTGCTATCAGCCAAAATGGTTGGGAAAATATGATGATACGATATGATATACCCATGGGTAAATTTGGGGAAATATTGAATGTACTAGCTTAAGAATGACATCTAACACAGGAATCTTGAAGCAACGCTTAGGGAATGATCTAGCCCAGTGTCTCATACTGTGGCACACACACACCACTTGGTGGTATGTCAGATCACTCTGGAACCTTCTGCAGAGAATCAAAAAAATCAAAATCTATGGAAAGTTTTCACCAGTTTTATTCACAAGGAAAAATGTTTTCATTAGGAAACAAGTTATTTTTGTCATTTTTTGTTGATAATAGCCCTACATGTCCCATGAGGACACTATGTATATCTGTTCTACATCCACATTGACTTTTGTTGCATTAAACAGGCCTTTCCACAGCTACGACATAACAGACACCTGTCAAGACTGAAGAGAGAAAACAGCATAAATCAGCATAAATTCTCTCTTCTCTCTGCCTTGTCATGGGACAGCAGCAGCCATGAGCTTTTTTGAGTTGGTACTTAGATATTTTGGTTTACTCAGAGGTAATACTTGGTTTCTAAAGATGGAGAACTGTTGATTTAGCCAATAAAGTCTCTAGATTTCTGATAAACTCATATCCACTCAGTACATAATGTAACCTAACAAAATAAACAGCAATTTGATTTTTAACATTGAATTCTGGTGAGTCATTGTAACAAAATGTAAGCTGAGTCTCACACACGTGTACAACAGGTGACATTCATAGCCTGACCTCAGAAAATGTTGCTCCCATTAGACGAATATGTAAAGTGGCACTGGATAAAAATAGAAATGTTTATGTAGGTTTTGTTCTTTCTGATATCTGTTTTTTTTTTTCAAGAGCACTTCCTATTTGACTCTCTCACAACTACAAATTATAGAAATAAGAATAATAATTGATTTAGTCATACAGTTTAGCACTTATCTAACACAGAGACGACCTGAACATCTGTACATATCTGTGTGTGCTGTATATGTGTTACAGTATGCCGTGACCCGCTGGGGGAAAAGGTGCTGGAAATGTAGTATGTGCACAATGTACTGACCTCCTGCTACAGACCTGCTCTATCCATACCAGATGAGGATTTGAGCTGGTTCCTATCATCATCACTTGCCTGAAAAAATGAGAAACACATTTTTCCTAGCACGAGTTGTAAACGCTTTTTCTTGGTGCATTCCTCATCTGTGGTTATTTAGTTTGCTGGGGGCCTGTAGTGACCGCAAAATGCGTTTCGTGCTCAGCTTCATCCACTGTTTTCTACAGATGTGTTTCTTAGTGTTTGTAAATGACTCATTTTCTTTTTTCATGGAGTCGAGAAAATGTGCAAATAATAATGGTTTACATACCAGCCCAAAACAGAGCCAAATGCAAATTGCTTAGTGGGTCTGTTAAACACTATGGTGTATCTTCATTAAAGCTTCAAAGCTGGAATTCCAGTCATTTGGCTCACAACCAAACTGTCTCTCTCTCTCTCTCTCACACACACACACACACACACATACACACACGCTAAGCAAGCAAATTTTAGGAATAACTACCTCTATCCCATCCTTACTTTGTCCCTGTTTGCAGTTTCTCAGTCAGCACATTATTTAGTATTCTTCAACACAGTGGTTCTTAAACTGTGGTACATGTACCACCACTTGTACCTGAAGTGCCCTCTGGTGGAATCATCTGGGTGTATCCGTGATCTGTCATTGAGGGGTCACACAGATACCTGTATTTATGAACCTTTGCTACTAGCAGTGCCACCATTTTTCCCCACATGGAGTTACAAAATCTGGGATGTATGTAGATGTAAAACATATAAAACAAGCTTCATAAATACGTCTCAAGTTTAGGACGGCATACATAAACACAGAAGGTTTTTCTGTGATTTTTGTACTGCTTTCATCTTTCAATTTCGGAAAAACAAAATTCCATAGTAAATCTGTGGGGTATTTGAAAAAAGAAAAGAGTCACCAAACATTGAACTCGTCACCTTGTGTTAGCTCGGGCTCACATGAAGAATAATATGCCTGTTTATGCCTGCGTGCCGTTTGCACATTGGGGAGGAGTGCAGCATGTTTCACTTTTAGTCCGAGTTGATATGCAATGACGAAGCATTGCGAGAATCTCCTCAGCGACATGGAATACAATAAACTCACACATGCACCCACACAAGCACAAAAAAAAGGTATGCGGCTCCTCAATGACATCTGGAAACACTAAGCAATTAGATTTAGCTAAAGCTGTGGTAGTGTTTCTATATTTATATACTCTGAAATATGACAGGGTGTTTGACGGATGATGCTGCGAGACACCAGCCCTCAAAGTTAAAGAAAGGTCAAAGTCCATAACCAGAGTTTAGGTTTCTTCAATAGTATTAAAAACACACTTATTTGGGACAGGATATATTTTTAAGACTTTTTTTTTTTTTTTCAGTTTCTCTGAATACTTTACTTATTGGCTTTGAAGAGTGCTAAGTTCTGCAGTATGACACACCACTGGTCTTATCTCATAAGAAGACAGTCATTATGGCCACCAACAGACCCAGTGAGTTACAGGAAGTGACCTACATGGTGTTCAAACCACACACTCACAATATGTCTATTAACAACCCACTCTTGTCCTCAATTGCCTTATAAATACCACTGCATAAGCAAGAGTCACTGTATAATTGTACTTCTTTGTTCTACAGATGCTAATATTTCAGCTGCAGTATCATGATCTCATGATCTGATGTATAATGATAAACACATGCAATATACAACTGAAGAATGCTGAATACTTCAGTGTTGCTAGCACTAAATAATGCAGAGGCTTAGTGTTGAACTTAAAAAAAAAAAATCTTCAAATATTAAAAAAAATGGATTATGTGTGCTTTTCTACGAAACATCTTGTGATAGAGAGAAACAATAACTCATCTAAACACTGGACATTCCTCAGAATGATGGATGTTAATTTTGGCTTAGATATCTGACCCATATTCCCCATATTATGCAACTTCTTGGTCCCTACACCTGTTGTTCTGCTCTACATCACTTGGGCTGTAGCTGAAATATCTCTTGATGCTGATCTCTGACCTCAAGGCTGTCCACCAAACATAAAAAATGGATGAGGAGCAGCACTTTCACTAATGAACCAGAACATCAGTCTGTCTAACAAATTTACCAGTGTGTCCTGTATGAGTATCATATAGGAAACTGCACCAGAGTAACTTCCATTGTCTGATATAACTTGGTTCTACAGCTGAGCTGAGTGCAGTACAGAAAGTGCACGCTGACAGCAGGTGAAGAAAACAGAAGAGAGGAACATACATTAGTACAAACATCACCCCTCTGTCTCCAAATACCCACAGGTCCAGTCTGGAGAGACAAGACATCACATTCTGATGGAATCTCACCTTTGACACCTTCTGAATAAGTATCCTAAATCTTAAACACTTATTCTAGGCATCCCACTGGATAAATGAATGTGTCTAGTTTTCACCAGTGTAGTTCACTACTGTATTGATACTTGGTGCACATGCAGACCTCAAAACATTACAAAGTGATTACATTCTGCAATCAAGGAGATTAGTACAAATTAGGTACTTCAACTCAAAGGGAGGGAACACATCGCCTTTTTACAGTTGACTGTCCATTCCACCTACTTATCTTGTTCAGGGTTGCAGAGGCTGGAGTCTATCCTAGCAGTAATTGGGTGAGAGACAAGGTACACCCTGGACAGGTCTTGTGATCCGGAGCCAAATCACACACAAGAACCTTCCTTCTTCAAGTCATTAAAAGCATATCTGAGAAGCCTAGACAATGAATGAACCCACAAACAGAAACAATACAGGCACTACCGGCCTGTCCAGTTTGATACCATTAACTGCTACTGATTTACAGTTTTTTCCACCAGTCCTGATAAGAAAATATTTATCCACCCATTGCATTGTCCTTATATGGACAGTTAGACCCCCTGTCATAGACCACTCAGAGTGGAATTCCAGTAAAGGAAGGAGCGAGATGCAACTTTTCCCTCAACATTCCTAAAAAGACAGATGGAGACAGCTAGCAATGGGAACCAGACAGTAAACTGGACATAATGTAGAGAGAAATCAGGAACAATGTTTCCCAATTAGTGAAGGCCAAAAGGGTTGAAACAAAGTTTTGAGTAAACAATCACAACAAATTTAACTGAAACAGGAAATGCCAGTATCTGTTCTGCAAGCTTCAAAGTACACAGACATATTTTGAAAACATGAGAATTCTCCAGGGGGTCTAATCTGTTATTTTGTGACACAAAAATGTTGGAGTGCCCTTTTCTTTCGTCAAATATCACATACATTACAGTATTTTACGCACAAGGAAGAATCAGCTGGAATCAGGAAGTTGCTACTGGGTAAGGGGCACAGGGGCAAGGCCATTCTCTAACCAGAAAAACATTGTACAACCTGAAAAGAATTACACATTAACTCCCAAATGTTCAAGAGATGTTGTCAGATCTCCTGTTATGAACTATCAACTTGCCATGATGATGATCGGCAGCCCATTTTCCACTGCAGACAACAAAACATTCAGAGATGACGCAGCCTTTTAGACTGCAACCCTTCAGACAGCGGAAGGACTCAGGCATTTGCAGTTCAAATCAGTTCCAAATCATGCAGGACACACTCATATTTTAATGTCAATATTAATAAAAAGCTTTATGATCGACATTCCTGCAACATCTTAGCAGGCTACAGTAAGAATATTTATTTTGCTCAAAATATAACAAAAGCAGGATTCAGACCTAAGAAATTATTACCGAATGAGCCTCCAGGAAAACCAGCTAAATGATATGTTGATATATTTTTTTGACCAATTCTGTACCTAAACACTTCTCAACAAACATGGTTGTTGCTAATGACCGCTGGAAACAGGGTTCAGTGTTCTAAGTCAGACTGAGTCATAACATAACATATACTGTATATACACTACAGGCCAGAAGTTTGAGGTCGCCCCCAGATAAAAAAAAAAAAAAATNAAAAAAAAAAAAAAATCATCAATACACTGTTTATTTTACAATTTCTTGCACAGCAAATGACAAAAGTATATAAGATAAATGTAACTAATTAGTTTTTGAGAGGAATTTATCAACAAGAGCACGTTATGTAGCCACTATGGCTTAAGAAATGATTTTTAATGAAGGCATGTCCAGTTTGTATCGGTGCATTGACACTCCAGTTGTGTTCCAACTCCCTTGTCCAAAGTCCCTTGCTTATGTGTTTAAACATTCTATTCAATAGCCTGCTGTCTGCCTTCTCCCAGATCATTTTGGAATTAACTTGGTACACAGTCTGCTCATGCTATTGCTCTGGTTCAGTAATGCTGTGTTTGCTGTGCTGTNCTTGGTACACAGTCTGCTCATGCTATTGCTCTGGTTCAGTAATGCTGTGTTTGCTGTGCTGTGCTGTGTGTTTTGGAGGAGAGAGATCTGGAGACTTGGTCCAAGTTAAAGGAATTATAAAAAAAGAGAATTACCATTCCAGTCTTCAAAGACATGCGATTCCATCTGGTTTACGAATTATTGGTCAAAATTTCATTCTTCAACAGGACAATGATCCAAAACATTCATTAAAATTATGACAAAATTACATCCATTCAAAAGAGAAGCAAAAAGTTTTGAGAATTATGATTTGGCCAGAGGGAGTTACTTTGACAAAACCAAAGCCTGATCCTGAAATTACTTCAAATGCTTTTATGTTGACAAATTCTTCTTGAAAACTAATTAGTTATATTTATTTTATGTATTTTTGTCATTTTCTGTGCAATAAATTTAAAACAAACAGTGTATTGATGATTTTTTTTTTTTTTTTANTTTTTTTTTTTTTTTTTTAATCTGGGGGTGGTCTCAGACTTCTGGCCTGTAATAAGATATGCCATAGTCAGTGTTAGAGGACAACTTCTAAACAACCAGGCTGTTTTACCTGGGCGCATCTGTGTTTTACTCAGAATACTGGATTCAAAATGCCACAGTAAAACAATATGGCTAAGCCCTTTTGGCTTAATGGGTGACTTACCATTTCCACCCCTTGAGGAAAGGCTGTCCCCTCCCAGTCCTTTTTGGGGAATCGTTGAATGATCTTTCCACATCCTTCTCCTGAACCTGCAGATGAAGAGATGAAGATCTGTCAGTCAGTTCAGAGGCTTCATATCAGCAGCATCATGGCGCAAATGAACAATATTTAGTTTTATAACTACAGTTTGGCTAATAATGCTAATAATGCCTTGGATGTTAGTTTTACATCTACAAAAAACAGGCAAAGAAAAAAAATGGATGATGGAGTGCTCTCACAAGCACTCCATCAAACTGATGCATTTTACCATGAATAATGTATTGGTCTTTTTAAAGGCTTGCATCTCTCAGTGTGTTTGACTGGTATTCAGTCAAAACGTTTATCTTTCAGGGCAGCCCTGACAAGGTTAATGGATGGCAACATGGGAGGAAACACAAATCATTCTATGGTCTGAACTGATTTCCAGACTTTTTCTGCTGCACTGTTTCATTTCAAGTCAAATGTAGTTATTAGATTTGACTTGACATGATTACAAAACACAAGACATGAAACAAGCAAAGAAAAGTTTAAGAAAATCTAAATAGTCCATCAGAAATGCAAGAATGAAATCAATGCATTCCTTAATGTCCTCTGTCATGCCTGTTTCTTTTTTTTTTTACCCATTTGTTTTGGGTTTTACTAAACCATCCATGTAAAGCTTGGCTTATACTGAATGATTTTAGTTCTGCTTTTCATAATGACAGTTTTTAGATATTTGCAATAAAAGCCCCAGATCTGCGGCAAACTGACACTTTGTATGAACTGTTCAAAAACATAATCTGACAGATGCACCAACGCATCACAGACGCCCAAGAGACAGGCTAAATATCTGGACCAGTGTGGGAGTCCAAATTCTCTACTGTGACCAGCAATGACCAGCAACAAGCTACAGCCAACGAGAACACAGGACATGGGGTAAGGAGAAAAAAAAGAGTAAGTAGACGAAATTGGAGACCAAACAGACTCATCAGGGATTCCTCTCCATGAATGATCTTATAATTTTTGACATCAGTACTTTTCAAACCACAACTTCATGATACCTGATAAAAAGATAGAGAGTAATATAGTGTGAACAGTGCAGCAATCTGATGATTTCAAAGTCGTAAAGTGTGTATGTGAATTAAGTATGGAGTGTTGAGCACCAGCCTTCAGATTTGGAGTCATAATTGCTCCACCATTTGAACAATGGATGTACTCTATACACTTTTAAAGAAATGGAAAAGTAAAGTTCACGTTTTAGTGAGAAGAATGAATACACCACAGAATTGAAGCCGATTTTACAGTTTTACTAAGTAAAACATAGCTTTGAGTCAAGCTTGAAAAAGAAAGTAATAATATGCTAAGAACAGTGACTGATTTGTATGTAGTTACAAACAGGAATTCTGAAAAAAATCTTCAATTTCAACAACAAAAAGAAGTGATTGACAGAAGAAAGAACAAAATATGCTGAAAGTGCAAAAGTTGAATCAAATGTGACGCTAATATCGGAATTAAAAACCCAAAGAGGTTAAAAGAACAAAGCTAAAAATGCATCAGTGGAACTGTGTTCAGTTATGAACAATAAATTATTACAAGGGAGGATTAAATCAAGATGTTTCACAGGGAATGTGGTAAAAAGTGTGAGATACAAAACCACATTGCTAACGCAAAGCAGACTGGGGGGTGAGAAGTGATAATGCATTGACAAGCCAGTGTTGGGGGGGCAGAAAGTCAGAGTTAAACCAAGAGCCATAAGGAGCAACTTCTTTAGTTACTTCACATCAGTCTCAACTGTGACCTGCAACAGCGTCTGCTTTCACATAATTAATTTGATTTTGCAAAACTTGTACATATATCATCCTTAATTGGCTAAAAGAAATTAATAAATAGGATATCTAATTAAAAACTCAGACTGTTCTGAGAATTTCTTATCATTTCATATGAATCACAAGCTTAATTTCATTGAATTTAATTATGTTAAATTTCTTCAGATCTTTAACATTGGTATTAACCAACGTTAACCATTGGTATTAACAGAACAGAATTTTTCAGAAATCATGTTGCGACTTTATGTGGAGCAGACACTGATAAAATCCAGATACACTGTTAAATTCCAACAGAAGGCCATCAACTCTCCAGTCAATGCCACAGACTTTCTCAAATAATGTCATACGCAGCAGTTATGTCACACTTTATCGATTAATGATTAATTAAAACAGCCCTAGTAAGCTAAACTACAGCAGTGGTGCTGTACCTGCAACTTATCTTTGTGTAACATCTTGACAGGAAACACTACAAGTTTCCCTGTTCTGTCATAGCCAAGCAAGCTTGATTATGTTAGCCTCAGGCCTATTTGGTTAATTGGCTAAAGACAAATCCCTTTTCTGAGACTTCTGCTTAATGAAAGAGCTGCCACACAAGCAGCTGATTCCTGACTCCTTTACAAGCCATATTGTTGCTGTAATTTTTGCTTTTTATCATATGATTGAGATGCTGTTAATAGGAGCTTTGCAGACAAAAATACAGGTATTAAACATTCTTTCGACTCAAAACGACATGTCAGTGCTCACCACAACAATCAAATTTTAATTAGAGATGTACACTTTGGAGAGAATTCAGTGGTTGAACTGAAATTAACGACAGGTTGTGTTTTTAGTGTTTCCAGATGAATAAGCAACTTTGGAGGCATGCACACACATCATCAAACTGTCAAATTCATATTTTTGTGTTGGTCATGCATTATCCTTCAAATGACATACAGGCTCATCCACACACCCACACACACACACACACACACACACACACACACAGTCATACACAACAGTTAGCAGGTGCAGCTAACCGCACATTCAACCACACAAGAGTTGAGAGTTTGACTGGTGCAAGCTCTACCCACATATGGCTGAGTCCTGCAAGACTTCAAACTTAAATTAGATGTAATAATTCATGTCAACATCATGTAATGAGTGACTATCAGCAAAATATGCATTTAGGGG
Organism: Lucifuga dentata; assembly: GCA_014773175.1. Classification (NCBI taxonomy): domain Eukaryota; kingdom Metazoa; phylum Chordata; class Actinopteri; order Ophidiiformes; family Bythitidae; genus Lucifuga; species Lucifuga dentata. The sequence goes on from VXCM01000349.1 coordinate 143,092, forward strand.
TTGATATATGACTGCAACATTCTTTAAGCAATCAGGAAAGGCTAATGAATGGAAACTGAATCTAATTAAGGAAAACATTTTCCTTATTTAACCTGCCAAAACCAGAACTTTTGATGGAGTGTTTCTCAATATGTGCTTTGTCACATTGCATTGTCTGACCCCATGACTTCATCTCAATGTTATTTTACACTCTTAGTCACTCTTTGACAATTAAGACACACTTTGGATTCATCAGCCAAGGCGAAAAGTGTGTCATACCAAGAGTAAGAGAGAGAAACTGCCCTGTTAGGAATTCATTTAATTAATACAGATACATAGACATGTTTGTTAATTTTGTTTATAGAGGAGGCTCAAATTTCTTATTTCTCATCATCCTGACTAAATCCTCACATTGTAAGAATCACATGCTGTGTGGTTTTGGCTTTCCAGATTCTCAATCATCTGTTAAATCTAAACAACCCACTTAAGTAGTTGGAATTTCCTAGGCTTTTATTACTTGAAATCATGAAGTAGAAGCCAAATGGTTAATACCAAGCCAAGCAGTATTTGGGATTTCTTGTCTTTCAAAATGTAAAAATTGTTTTGAGGAAACCACTAGTTGCACTAAAACCATGTCAAGTTGCTTTTGGTCAGAGAAACCAAACCATTTCTGTTGCATCCATTTAATCAAAAGAAAATAACATTAGTAGCTACATTTTGGCTATTTGCATTTGCTAGCTTGGCTATGGATGACTCATTTGTCATCCATAAAGCACAGTTTGTGGGAAAATCCATTTATACCTGTTATACTGAACACAGACTTATATGCAGCATATGAGATTGTAAGATTACCGATTGCTAATCTACCAGTTACTGTTGATTAAGAAATCAATGGATTTGTGTTAAAAATGTTACATACAAAAAAAGTGTCTATCTCAACTTCCCAGGGCCAAAGAGACATCTTCAGCATACTTATTACAAACTGTATAAAGAATCAATTTACAATGGTCTGAAACTGAGAAAAGCTGAAATTCCTCATATTTGAGAAATCAGAATCAAATAAAATGTTAGTTTTAACCTGATAAATTATTTAATTAATCCATTGTTCAAATATTTGTCAAGATTTCACATGATTAAAGATCTCAAAACAGGCAAATGTGATGAATACACAGATCACTTAGCAGACTAGCAGCCTTTGAGGATGCCCCAGAGGTCAGATACCATGCATAACCCTGCAGAGTCAACCTCCACACCTCGTCGTGACATGTGGCTTTCAACTACATCCGTCCTAAACCTAGACCTCCATCAATGAGAGAGACTAATTAATCCTGATCAGGCACCATGTGTAGAGATGAGGGCTTTTGTGTCTTTTGTAAATGTGGACTTTGTTTCTTTAAGTTTTTAAGAATCCATACAAGCAGTGAACCCCAGTCTGTCTGACGAGTCATGTCTTCACGTCTATACAGCTCCTCTAATTGAAATCACATGTTTCAGTCCTCCAACTTCTAATTTTCATCCATGGATGAAAATAAATGACAAAATTCCTCACATTCCTAGAGGCTGCAGTCTTGTATTAAAACAAGCCGAGCTCTCAAATACTGCACCCCTGATAACAATAAAGAACCCCATCGCTGAGGATAACAGAACCCAGGCGTGGAACGAAACATGCTAATTTGAACATCCGCTAGCAAAAAATGAGGGGAATGTAGGTAAAAATTTAGGTTTTTTTGACAGAAGTTGAACTCATGAACTTTTACTAAATTAGAAGAGTTTATATTTAAAACTATAGAGTAAAAGTTTTTTTTTTTTTTTTTTTAAATAAAGCTGTAAAAATGAATAACTGACATTTTTAAAGCTTTAAACATTGCATATATTATGTGGAACAGAATTTTTTATCTTATTATGCAGTTTAATTACTGCTGTTAGAGGTTGACAATGATGTCACTGACAGGGTTTTAACATAGTGCTAATGCAAACAAAGCACTTCCTGTTGCTACTTCATGTTAAAAGCTTTCCATCAGTGTACCATTAGAAGACTTTTATCGTAAAGAGGCTACAGGAATCCTGAAAATAGCAACATAGACAAACTGACACATTTTTGGTGGTGATCGGTTTCAGATATTGGAGGGAGGAATGGTTAAAGAATATGTGGCCACAGTGTATTAGGGTTAGAAGAGTTGTAGATGACAGGAGCTGCATTTTGACAAACCTCCAACCTTCAAAACATCATCAAGGTAAACAACACTGTAGTATGTCCACAACACAGGATCTGATCCTGTATACTCATGTTTAAGCATGGAGGTGAAAACATGTTGAAATGTCATTTGAAACAGCACTGTAGGTCATCATGAAATTCATGTGAAGGACAGTTTACCATGAGCTACATTTATGAGTTTTAATGTTCCCTTATGGCATTGACTCTTTAATTCAATTTATTTTACTGTTTCAGATTGGTGTGTGTTCTCGAGCAAAAAAAAAAAAAAAAAAAAAAAAACTCAGTAAGTCATTTTAATTATCAATATAGCAGTGTTCTTGATACTTACTGTACCTATAAATCAACAAAGGCTCCCAGCCTTAATAAATACATTAATATCATAGCTGTTAGAAAATATGCGCTGTGCTGAATCTGCTAAACGTCTTTCTGACACCTGTTCCTTGACCTAAATTCTTTATTTTGTAACTGTATAAAAGAATTGCACCGTATTGTACCGTACAAATCAACATACTGTACTTTCCCAGACTAGTTCTGTGTGAGACAATCGTATATTCATACATTTTGCACTTTTACAATACAAATTGTCAGTTCACACATTCTGTACTTTTCACTCCTCTATTTCCCATGAGAAGATGACCTGTACCTTACGTTACCTACAGCAGGGGTTCTCAAACTTTTTCAGGCCAAGGACCCCTTGAATGGGAGAAATTTCCCCAAGGACCCTCTCTTGACCATAAAACTGAAATATCTTCTTTTTTTTTTTAATGATAAAAGTTATCACAACAGTGCTACAGTAAACATCAGAGCAAGTTTGCCTCACATAACTCCTTTGTTTTGCGTTGCATGTTGGCCTTTTATTTCTATTTACAATGATAGGAGCTTACATTGTAAATTAATGAGATGGGTGAGCCTGTCTCTCACTGCACAGTTTATCAGTTCTTGGAGTGATGATGGATGACAGGCAGACTCTAAGATCATTCTCCACATCAAACATGCTCTGTGTTTAGTCTTCATTGCAGTCAGAGTGGAGAATGATGACTCACAAAGGTAAGTGGTAGGAAAGGGGAGCACTGGAGCAGTATTCTCATGGCCTCAACAGTGAGTTCAGGATACTCATGTGAGATGGTGGGCCAAAAGTCTGCTGGAATCTGACCTCCAATGTTCTGTCACAGGATAACTCCAAAACCTGCTGTTCTGCTTTACCAATATGGCCGCTTGTCACTGCATACCCACACATCTGTGTTAACATCAGACAAGTAGGAGTTGAAATGCTGGCTCAGTGCAAAGAAGGAGATGTGACCAATTCTCTCATTAAGTCCATAGACAGGTTATTTGTGTGAAGAAACTTTGTCAGTTGTGGGAACATGTCTGTTACCCTGTCTTCTCCATAGCTGTTTTTTTCATAAATGGACTGATTTTGTCGCTGGACAGATGTGTAACCTTCTTTCATGGACAGGTTGAGGATGTTCAGTAGTTTGAATATGTCAGCCCGATAGGCCAATTTCACTTAGGGTCAGAAAAAAGATATGCAAGGCTTGACATCTCCCACAGACTCTTGAAAGCTCTCCGCATAACTCAAACACCCACTGCAAAACATTTCCACGCGTCAACCAACACTTCAGGTGAGTCATGACCTGCATCCATCTCATTACACAGCTGGGCAAGCAAACAGGATTGTAATCTCTTGACTTTATGTATTTCACTGTACTCACGACTGTCTTCAACAGAGTGAAGTTCTGCTTCCAGAAATTTGGTTGCGAGCGCTTGGCAATGCAGCATGCAGTGTGTAGCTGTGATGTTCGGGTTGACAGTCTTGATCCATGCAGATCCGCTGCTCTTGCGGCAGCACTGTCAATACAAACAGCTACACAATTCAACTGCAGCTGGAAGTATGAGTTCTTCTCTAATTGTGTGGCTTCTTACTTTTAACAATCCACTGAGCCAACAAATAAGAGGCTTTCTGCTTTTTCAGAAACTGTGGACAGGTTAACCATTCTCATCTTCTGCCAGGTGTATTCCTCACTCTTTCATCGTAAAAAATCTTTAATTTTGCAAGCATGCTCCAGTTGTTTCGTTGTCAGATGGCGCTTTAGCTTAGCTGGCTTCATAGGCTAGCAACTTAAGACAGATGACACACTGTGGTCTCCCATCACTGCTCTCAATAAAACCAAACTCGATGTAGGATCATATTTTCTAATTTTGGCTGATGTGGCAGTAACGTCTGATGATCAAGTGGAGTCGTGAAGTCATGTACTTGTCCATGGCTAGCAAACAGAGTGGGATTCCAAATCACAAAGCAGTGCAACAAGTGGCATCCTACCATGCACGACTGATTGACAGCAATAAAAATGTCATGTATCTATAGGCTCCAAACAAACAGGTGGGAGGAACTGACCCAAAGGTAGGCTTGTTTTATCACCCAGCATGGCGTGAGTGGTTCTCATGTACAGATCTGAACTTTTTATTGATGCAGCACAACTTTCTCAATTATTTATCAGTTTTATTAGTTATTTTGCAGACCCCCAGGGGTCCGTGACACATAGCCCCACTTTGAGAATCTCTGATCTACAGGGTCAGTCTTAATCAGCTGCCCTTGGGGCCTTCTTGCTCCCTCTCTGTAATGTGTAACTTCTATATTTCTGAGATTCTCTTGCAATGCATACTGTAAGGGCGATCTCCTGACATGTCGTAAGATCTTCAATAAACTTCAATCTCAGTAAGACAAGACTCTGAGACTCCTCTTTGAGACAACACCTACAAGCTTACTCAACAATAGCCAATAATGTGTCCTGGAAGACATGGAATGAAGTCCAAGAGGTGAATCAAACATTGGAAATACAGGAAAAGACTTTGTCTTCTACAACAGATGATTAAATATCATTTTGTTGGTTAGCTTGACTTATTTGCTGCTGATCATTTTCAGTCCTCAAATAATATTCACTGGTTCACTATGTATGCTATATACTAGAACTACCAAATAAATAAATTGATTTTGTAATTAATTAATAAAAATAAAAGTCAAAAATAGGAGTTACAACTTTAAGGTGTTATTAACTAAAATTATTTTTAAATTCTACAATGAACTTTAGAGTTTGTATTAATACTGCCATTACACACACACACAAATATGCGACTTGAGCAATTTTACACAAGACAAATGTGTGCTGAGGGAATGATGAACAAATATTTGTTCTCTCACACAGCAAAGCCAGAATGAAGCCTAGAAGATGAACAGAGACTGAATGTAATAAATAATTTATTACTTGGTTGCATAATTTAGCATAGTCTCAACAACCAATGAACAACAACCCCAGCAACATTGTTAGTCTTTCTTGATTAGAACAGATGTTTCTCCTCATTGAAAAAGCTCCATCTATCGTTCTTACTTATCTTATTGCTGCAATGTTCAATAAATCAGCCGAATGTTTATTTTACCACATATAGAAAGATGATGATGGTCTGTGTGGAGTGTCCACATCATATTCACATTAACCACGTTAACCTCTAACCTGAGATTGACCCAAATATGCAGACAGGTGGACAATAAAGCTTTTACTGTGCTATTCCAGTGACTTGGAGATCACTTGATTCTTGAATTTATGTCAACAGGTGACACTGAAATAAAATATAAATTACAACCAAAGTACTCTGACTCCAGTGTAAAGCTACATTCACATTACTAGAAAAACATATTTTGTGCGTGGTTCCTCCATTATTGTGTATGTGGTGCGTTAGGACGGTCTTGCACAAACAAACAGGTGAGAGGAAACAGCATGTATGTGTGTGATGTATGTGACGCACTCCGCGGAGGTGCACCATAATGAAAGTTCAAATCTGCTGAAGTTTGACCCTGCACCATGCTGACTTTTGTGAGCACATTCAGCGCAGCAATAGCCATAGGATAGTGATGTGCTGAAAATGGATGAGAAACTGATAACATATGTCAGAAATTCCAGAATTGTCATTGTACAACATCAAATAGGTTTCCTATCGAAACGAAAGTAAAAAACAACTGCATGGCAAAACATAGCTAACCTTATAGAGCTCACATGTAATGCTAGGTTGTTTACTCAATACTATACCAATATTTAAAATGATAGACCATTGAGACACAATAGACATGGTGGCATCATATATTAGGATAAAAACATTTTGAAATAGACGATGATACTGTGTTAGTGGTGCAGAGAACTTTGGTGCCCTGGACACAAATCATATGAAATGATAGCATAATGCCACCGACAGTTCTGGGGTGGTAATGTTGGCACTGACCAATGCGGTGCACAGAGCACAAGAGCATAGTTTCTCCACAATAATGTGAATGTAGCTAAAGGCTTCTTGCTACAAATCATAAAATGTACCCATACCCAGTAAAAATCACTGCATGTGCTGTGTTCAAGCAATTTTTCCATTGTCGGCTGTCTGTGCAGCATCTCCATTTGTCTGTAGATGAAACCATCACTACAGTCCCTCACTCTGCTGTTCAGCTTGAAGACAGACCAGTTTCAAATTCAGACATTATAACTGACTGTATAGTGTTAGAAAAATAACAAGTTAATTTTATATCAGAGGATTTTCTCTTTAACACTCGAGACCTTACAGAATTTAAGGCTGTTGACTCAAATAGTGCTTTTAAAATGTGTCCAACAGGTTTCCATTGCCATCATCAGAGAAACAGACCATTCTGGATGATCTGTGTGGATGATACAAAAATGCAAAAGAAAGGGCTGTGGTGTGTTTGCATGGCTAAAGGGTATCAGTGACTAGCAAATTGATGATGTCATGAATATCAAATTCCAGGAAGCATTCCAGCCTCCAAAGACAGCTGCAGAGCAGGAAAAATATGTGGATGGATAGACACAGGTTTAAGGTCATGCCCAAATCACACTGCCGACAGAAAGGAAAAATAAATCGCAAATTATATAAACCAGGAGAGATGAAGTTCAAAACATTAAGAAGCCACATCCAGGGTGTGGAGCATATCCTTGCATCATCATGGTCATAAATACTGAACAATTTGTCCTTAGCGCAGATCAAAAATCATCTTTCATTGCTGTCTTTTCCTCAGCTCCAAAGAAATCAGCTCTCCATAGCAGCAATGCCATTGCATGGCAGAATTAATCTGTCTACCAGCTTCTTTGGCTCTATTATTTTCTAAAATAAAATTTAATCTCGTCTGAAAATATTACACTTTCCCAATATAAATTTGCCCAAACATACAACTAACAAGCACTGACAGTTTGTTCAGCTTAACACCTTATTAAGAGAGTGCAACAGTAGGAGTTTCCCTCCCCAGGCCTGTCCGAGCTATATCACAGTTTTACACTCAGCAACAGAAAGGAAGGAACTCCTCCATTGTGGTCAGGATGCCTTTTACCACAAAGTCAGAGTCCAAACAGGAAGCAGCCAAATGTGAAGGTAAAAAAAAAAAAAAAAAAAAAAAAAAAAAAAAAAAAAAATCAATGAAGGTAGCAAGTTACTGTTAAAAATGAGAAAGAATTCTAAATAGGCTATCTTGTCTGTTCTGAGTAACAACATTAAATGTGACATCTGTATTAACTGAAAGCGGAAAGCTGAAAGCTAGTGCAGAAAATAAGCACAAACATGTCATCTTTCATCCACAAGTGCCTATAGGATGTATGAGAGTCTTCTGTTTGAATTGACATAATCCATATTGACATTTCAGAATGGAGGGGAAAAAAAAAGAAAAAAGAAATTAAGCTTAATTTCTTTTTTTTTTTTTTTTTNTTTTTTTTTTTTTTTTTTAATGATGATGAATGAAAGTTCTTTGGGGTATGGTTTTCACTCAGTGCTTCTGAACTCTCTGGGAATCTCCTATGTTGGTGAAGAGGAGTTTAATAAAGCAGAAAAGTTAAAGGAGCATACCGTCAAGTTTGCATGTTTAAGTGCTCAATATATACAATTCACATACAGTATATGTCCCAAAACATAAAACCATATTTTAGTTTTCCTGTTATTTTTCCAAATCCCCTAATCTTTCAAAATCAAATGTTCAGGTGATACATCGACATTAAAATTCAATGTTTTGCCTTGACCTTCTAACACTTATGCACAATTGTAGAAGGCACGGTCGTTTTAATTTCTCTGTAAAAGCTCTTCTCCAGGGACTATATTTCCTGGCGGAGACATACATTTCAAAAATTTATGCATGCAACTTCACTGTGAAACATAACAAACTGTGCAGACAAATATTCCATAAGTACCGATCACTGTCTGAATGTGTTTATGTTGCCACTTCTAAAACAAAACAGACCACACAATTCTGTAACTAATGATGTAGAAACTCAACAACAACACATGGCAGCACTTCAAGATCTGGCATCTACAAAATGAAATCAACATCTCCAGCTGTTTGGAAGAGCCAGTCGCTCTAGTCAGTGCATCAAAACATTATTCATTTTATAGGTTGGTTTAGTAAATTCTAATTCTCAAATTAAGTAGCTGCGGTTTTCAGCTGAAAAACCTTAGCACAAAGTGTTTTTTTAGACATCAGTGTGCTCAAAATTCTGCTATTTCCATGCAGATTCCAAGCAAGATTCTGATCTTGTGAAAAATTTGTTGCTTATAAATCAAGTATTCATTATAAGGACTCTGTCCTTTCATTTAAACTACTTTCAATTTCCGCTTCTGCTCAATTCTGACCAGTCTCCCTGTCCCTGCTGCTGAGAAGCACCCCATATGATGGTGCCACCAACATGATGGTGCCACCACCATGCTTCACAGTAGGGATGGTATTAGCTGGATGATGAGCAGTGCCTGATGTTCACCAGATATAGTGCTTGGAATGCTGCCCAAAGAGTTCAATTTTTGCCTCATCAGACCAGAGAATCTTTTTCCTCATGCTCTCAGAGTCCTTTAAATGCCACTCATAGGCCTTTTACTCATGAGTGGCTTCTGTCTAGCCACTCTACCATAAAGGCCTGATTGATGGAGCGCTGTTGAGATGGCTGTCGTTCCAGCAGGTTCTCCCATCTCTGCAGAGGACTTCCAAATCTCTCTTAGAGTGACCGCTGGGTTCTTGGTCACCTCCCTGACCAAGGCTAGAATTGAGGGAAGGATGAATGCAGCCAAATACAGAGAGGTCCTTGAAGAAAATCTGCTGCAGAGTGCAGCGATCTCAGACTGGGGTGATAGTTCACCTTTCAGCATGACAACGACCTGAAGCATCCAGCCAAGACAACGCTGGAGTGGCTTCAGGACAAGTCTCTGACTGTCCTTGAGTGGTCCAGCAAAGCCCAGACTTAAACCCCACAGAACATCTGAGGAGAGACCTGAGGATGGCAGCTCACAGATGCCTCCCATCCAATCTGATGGAGCCTGAGAGGATCTGCCAGGAAGAACCGGATAAACTGCCCAAATCCAGGTGTCAAAGCTTGTAGAGACATACCCAAGAAGACTCGCAGCTGTAACTGCTGCCAAAGGGGCTTCTACAAAGTCCTGAATTAAGAGTCTGAATACTTATGGAAATGAAAGATTTTTGCTTTTTAATAAATTTGCAAAAATTTCCAACAACATGTTTTCACTTTGTCATTGTGGGTTATTGAATGTAGATTTATGGGCAAAAATGGCAATTTTAACCATTTAAAATGAAATCTACTACATAATAAAATGTCCAAAAAGTGAAGGGGTCTGAAAACTTCTCTGAGGCACTGTATACTCCCCAGTGAAGACATACATTCACTCCACACTTTTTTATTGCGCTCAAACTTTAAAATTACGTAACTTCGAAAAAAACCTGAATACACATCTTGTTTACGATGATGATATTAAAATCAACAAGTTGATTTTAATAGCGCATCAGAATGAACTGAAACCAGTTCCAGTAGTATGCTTGGGAAATGATTGTCATTAATGTTATATGTATGAAAATTGAATACATTAGGCTCAAACATGACAAAACTGGTCAGTATGGTCCTTTAAGAAGTCCATGGTGCATTGCTATAGATAGATAGATAGATAGATAGATAGATAGATAGATAGATAGATAGATAGATAGATAGATAGAAATTCAGAAAGATAAAACACTGTATTTCATTTTGTCAGTAACATGGAAGCCCAATTTGTGCAGGGATCCACTGAAGGGGCAACAACTAAACCAACGGAAGGGTTTACTTCAAAAGCAGACCAGACCGGCAGCCATAGTGAAGCATCAGTATGCGAAGCTATTCAAAACAATCCAGTAAATGATATCATGAACTGGTTCAGACCAGTGCAAGCTTCATTTTATGACCTAAACTGAAGGCTTATGCAGACAAAAATCAAGACAAGCCCACAAACACACCAACATAGGCTGTTTCCATAGTATTTCCAGCCAGATGAAATAACTGAGCAAGAATAGGAGACAAAAACATGAAAGTGTGAGAGGCTGAAAAGCCAGTGTTGTTCTTTAAGAAACGGGTGTTGTTTGCAAAAGCACTCTCCTTGTGGGTGTGCCAAGTAAGGCAGCACACAAAAACAAACACCCTTTGAGAAGTTGTAACAGAAAGCCAATTCATGAAAGTTTTGAGATATAAAACTAAGTGTGAATACATTATTAGTCCAACTATTAAAAGAATGCAAAAACCCATGCCATATCGCGTCTGTCATATAAACTCAGAATGCTTCATATTCACTTGAATCATGCAACATTAGAGGCCGATTGCTTCAGGCTGAAATCGTGCTTACGTGTATCCTACAAAGACACACATGATGATGGATAGCAACTTCACATGACAAACTAATATCTGCAGATGGAAGCATTTTGGTCTTTGTCACTTGGAATTTTACTTTCATCTCTGTTTTTGGTGTCTTGCAGTCCTGTGCTACTTTACATAAGCCATTCCATGATTCCAGACCCAAAAAGTCTAGGCCATAAAGTCATAGAGTAGAAATTGGGTACTGGATCTGTGAAACACATTTCAGCATCACTTTGATTCAACAGTGATGATATCCATTCAATAAACTTTTGATGAGGGCAGCTGGGCAAATTCCTCTGTTTTACTTGGCAAATTACAATTTATGGTGTACAGCACGCCAGAGTCTATATAGCTTGTTGCCAACAAAGATAAGCAAAGTCCTACTGCAAAAGACAAATACAGCACGAGCTGCAAGTTCAACACAGATTTCATCCAAATAAACCAGAGTTTTCACATTCCGACATTACACAGGATCATAATTCCAAGGTTTGTGGACCATGACACTGGCCCCCAGGGAAGCAGACTACAGTCATATTTTTTATGGAGGAGTCCAACCCTAAACTCAGCACTCCTTTCATTTTCATCATCGCTATGCATGCTATATATTTCACATCTCAGGACAAATAACCTACCTGTGATAGGTGTTAAGGTAGGATTGGACGATACAAATGATACAAACGATATAAAGTCGTACCACGATATTAAAAAACCTTCGATAGAAAAATGAGGCCGTCAATATAAAATCAATATAAAATAGTACTTGAATACAGGAAGTTAATGATGGGTCAAACAGCCAATAGCGTGTCAGAACTGGAACAAACTAGCCAATCAGATGGCAGTGTCATAATAACAGCCCGCCCACTTCCTCAAAGCAGCATCTTGCTATAAATGCTGGTGAACACAGCGATGGTGATATCCGATAGAAAGTCAGAAAAGATGTCAGAAAGCGATGAAACTCCAGAGGGGAAAAAAAATCTAATGATGACTAAGGAAGTGTTGTACAGCAGTGCTGACGAAGCACAGCTGTACAACAAATTTATTTTACTGTCTGAAGCACTGCCATCAGAGTGCAGCTGCTTTACAGCGGCTACTTCAAACCTGTCGCCCTGGACACGCAGTAAAGTCCTTGGAGACACTCCACACCAACAAACTGGTCCGTGTACATAACGGCCAATTGATTTTCGTTTTGGAATGGGAAAATGGAAAAAGCCGTTTTTCTATTTTCTTTTTGGAACAGAAAATCAGAAAATGGAAAACAAATCATCTGATTCACTACACATATTTTCATTGTCCAATGAACAAAGGTGACATGCCATCTGCCAAAAATCTGAAAGAAGAAAAAGAGGAACTGCCAACACAGATATGCAGATACTGATGGACGGATGGATGATGGAGTCATTCGTACTCTTTCAGGGTGTTAAACAGGTGACATTATGTGTCAGTGGACAAAATAAGCCGGATATTTCAGGTGCTCAAATTTATCTTATTTTTGTCTTGATTTTTNTGTCAGTGGACAAAATAAGCCGGATATTTCAGGTGCTCAAATTTATCTTATTTTTGTCTTGATTTTTGATTTTGTCTGATTGTGTTTTGCTATATGTACTCACAGTGCAACAGCTGTTAGTACAGCATCTGTTAGCTAGTTTGCAACTTAACTTAGAAACGGCTCTTTTTTCGTTTTACGATTTCCTATTTCACAACGAAAATCGGAAAACAGCTCGTTTTACGAAGACATCACGCATGCTGTAGCTTTCTTTATTGGAAAAGATATGATGCCAATGCAGACTGTTGAAAAAGGGATTTTTCAGTTCATTTTGAGTTGGGTATTTTTTATGTTCAGAACATGCATAAAGAAATAGTTAAAATAAATTTAAGTTCAATGCAGCAGAATCTTTGCCATATCACGATATATATCGATATTGATCAATATTAAAAAACAATATCGTGATAAAAAATTTTTCCCATATCGTCCAGCCCTATGTTAAGGTCTGCTGTAAATTCTACGGAATTCAAACTTGCCCCACTTGACTTTTTGGTTGCAAATCAGCCAAGTGTCTTTTCTGAATAGGTTACAAGTCTTAGAGAGAAAAAAAAAAAGTCAACTGTTCTTCCTCCTGACAAAGAGTTGAAATGATTTGTGGCTGTCTTGGATACACTTCCTGGATTTATACTGCTAAAAGTTCTCAGAAATAAAATAGCTTCTTCTGCACTGTCATGAAACTTGTTTGTGCAAAAGCAAAGTAATGGGACCAATGGAATTTAAAGGGAACATATTATGTTTTTTTGTTATTTCCTCTGATTTTATAGTGTAATATAGAGAGCATGTGGTGAACATTGTTGCAAAAGTTGAGGCTCATGCCAAAAAAATCCCTAAGCTTCTTTTTTTTTTTTTTCATTACATGTTTATGTCAAATAAAACACCTGGTTAAAAACACGCACAAGGCTAACAAGTGTTTGGCCAGCATTCATGTTTTGCAGTGGCCAACTCTGACCTGATGCAGCTGGGACAATCACAACAGAGTGGGCATTTTCTGGAGACAGTACATAAAATGGTTTAAACTCAGTGTGCACAGTGATGCTGCAGCAAAGGGGTGGAAGTGGATCAATGTGTTTTATGCATATTGAAGCACTGCAAATGTTTCAAACTCGACCCCTAAATGACAAGAACATGGAAATCTGTATAATATTAATAATGATCACTTCCTGTACATTGTTCTTTTAAACTTAAAAAAAGTATATTTGCCTCCAACCTCCACAACTTTCATTAACTCGCAAAAAGAAACTAATGCTGACACAGTTACTTCTGCCTGCAGATACCAGGTGTGTTTTAATTTAAAAGCAAATCATCCATATATCCATATATTACTGCTATTACTTTGCATATCTGTTTTTATATCATCAATACTTGAGTCCCTGGTTACATTGAAAATGAGAGTTCATTAAAGGAATAGATGAGACCTGATTTTTAAGTGACGATCTAGCATTTCAGTGTTGTTCTGATTCATTGGGAATTTGAAGTCTAGCTGATTCCTCGACAGATTGCATGCTTAGCATTATTTGCCACTGATCCACCCATACTAATCTAACAGTGAGTACTGGGTCAGGCCAGTAGAGCAAAAGCCATCTCAGAAGCAGGAGGCCTGGCAATGAGCCACACAGGGATCCCTGGGTTCAATTAACAAGCAAGGTGGATGGGAATCTGTTCTCTAGACAACCTACAACCTACTCTGAACAGGTTGGGTTCAATAAGCCAAAGTTACAACACTGGTCTCTTCTGCAAAAATCACTCACACTCAAACAATGGATGCAGAGTCCAACACAAACCAGAAATTGACATGCATCATTATATACTCCGCTAAACATAACAAAGGAATTTAAAGACAATTTAATAAGGAACTGGAGATCATTTTTCCCTGGGAAAGAGACATAAGCTTGTCGTGGCGACCTAATCAACCACAATTCGAGATGGCAGATTTTGTAATGCTTTTTTCTGCCGTCAGCTTCTCATCACAGTGGCCAATGGAGAAACACTGAACTCATGATCACTGAGTCTTCATGTGGTGGGACTGAATGTGGATGCATTCAGACTCCTCGGGTAAAGCCAGGAACATTTTGTCCCTGGAGCACAAAAAAATTCATTTGTCAGTTGGCGCTGGAATGCACAGAGCTGATGAAAGACACTGTTTACCTATTGTGCATAGCAAAGCTATGGTGGAGGCTAAGGGGATTCAGCTGCTCTGGCCTCTCTCTGACACACATGGTGCTGGATGGAAGCAACTGCAAGAGGCTACAAACTTTAATTTGTTTCTCTATGGAAGATTAACTCAATTCATACTCAGATGCCATTTTATTATGTACATCTGCTCAATCCAATGAAATCCAATACAAAAGCACTGCAATAAATCCTATCCTTGTTATAAAGTCATAATTTCCAGTTTGCATCAACACTGTAGAGAAGTGTTGATTCAACACTGCCCATTTTATTTGTAAATAATACGCCATAATAACAGAATTGCCAGAGATTTTAATTTGTTTGATTCTCTACAGTTGAATCTGAAAATTCAACTAATGTACCACCAGGGGGCACTTTGAGTAACACTAATGGTACTGGTAACATAGTTTGAGAACCATCAAATCTAGCACATTATTTGATCCATGGAAAGTTATTCAACAACAATATTAGTAAGTTTAAATTTGTTTTCGTCATTGATCTAATAAAATGCCAAACATCTGCCGGTTTCTGCTTTTGAAATATGAGAATTTCCTTAACTTAAATCACTTTCAGTTTCTTTTACTGCTAGAGAAAACTGCTATAGATAATGACTGTCACCTTGGACCTGTGAGGGACATTTTGTTTTACAATTTATACACAAAATTATTAGATTAATCGATAATGAGGATCATTATTTGCAGCCCTACAATTATTCCTCACTAATGAAGTGACAAAAGTCATATTGATAATATTAATGGCCGATGACCAGAAACATCAGTGCAAAGCCAAAACTTTCTTCCAAAATGTTTTACATGCTTATAATTTTAAATGATGGTGACAGGTAAGAGCATGAGGAGCTTCCTGTCCCCTGCAGGGGGATAAAGGAGGGTCTGGAAGAGGATCAGGCTGAGAATAAGGACTGCCTTTCCTCATAACTGTGTAACGTTACGCCCATAATGAAAAACTTGAGCACTCTCCCGACAAAAACAAATATATTACAATAGATCGATGGCAAGTCCGGCTGCAGAGGATAAAAATAGACCGAAAACAAAACGTGCAGTCCGGGCAAGCAGCGAGACCACCACGGCTAACATTACGCAACTGAAACACAAAACAGGGATGCAAACCCGAGCTAACAATACTAATAACTAAAACAAATACGATCCAGAAGGAGCCAGGTTTGTGCTTATGTGGTCATTATTAGGCAGCAGGTCTGAGCCCCGAGCAGGCAGAGAAGCCGACCATCCCGGACTCGACAGGTCCACGATCAACAGGGACAGGATATGAGAGAGATGGAATCCATGAAAAGTTTCGATTGATCCAAGTCAAGTATCAAAACGTGTGCTGTGTAAATAATCACGGGCGGTTTGCCAAAACCCGCGTGCTTTAAGTGTGAAAACGTGCACGCTGGAGGATCGTCAGCGTGAGTGTGGTCAATGAGAAAAAGTGTTTCCAGCTAAGCGGCTAAGCTAACAGCGCAAAGCTATCTAGCATCAACACCATCAACACTGTGACGGCCTGGACACAAACCTCAACAGCTCAATCTGCCTTTTAACTTACCCGCTTTTTCCTGATCGTATCCCACCACAATGAAATAATCAGCCAGTCTAGCCATGTCTGCTGCTTTTCTCGAGATTTAACACCACTATTCAGCATTTTTCCTTCTTCCAAAGCACAGCCATGTTTGACAGAAGGAGCGTCAGTGCGCCTGCGTGCAGAAGCAGGAGACATCCATGGGCGTGGGCCCTTCAGTTTACAAATACAGCTCTGTGCCCTAACAGGGGTCTCTTCTGGCCCTAAAGCAGGGGTTCCCTAAGCTTTTTTTCACATCAAACACACAGCCATTGTGCCAGGACACCACTGACTCCAGAAGCCTCTTTAACACCAGAGTTCGATTATTATTCTGTGCAAACTGAATGTTTGCATGGAGATGTAGTGGGAGAGTTTTTATAACCACTTCGGTTTATAATATTCTCTGTGTCTAATTATCCTGTAGAAGTGAAATCAAAATCTGTCTGAGATAAAAGAGAGGCACTCACAAAAATGGTGGCAAGAGTTAATCCATCCATCTATCCATTCATCCATTCATCCATCCATCACTTATCCTTGTTATGGAGGCTGCATGCTACAATTTAGCCCAGATTTTCTGCTCTGTAGTCACATCCTCCAGCTCTTTCTGAGGGGGGTCTAAAGACATATCCAGGCCAGATGGGATATATTTATCCCGCCAGTGCATTCTGGGTCTGCCCCATGGTGTCCTTCCAGTTGGACGTGCACAGAATTAAAACAAAACAAACAAACAAACCAAAAAAAAAAAAACATTACTGGACTGATCCTGGGCAAGAAACATTTGCTTCAGGCTGCAGACTTTACTTTCTGAAACACAGACACACTGACAATGGAATGTAAAATACTTGCATAGGTGGTGTATCCAGCACGTGAGCCTTCCACAAAGTTAGAATTATATAATAGTTTACATATAGTGAACCCTCTTGTATGTGTGTGTGCGCGTGCGTGTGCACAGTCTAAGTGCCATAAATCACACCTCAAGCCCACAAACCATACAATGAAGCATATACTACTTATATGAGAATACACTAGGAGATCTAATAGAGTTTAAGATTTTTTTTTTTTTTTTACTTCAGGTGCTCCAGTTTAAAATGAATGAGTGCTCATTCACGGACTCCGACTTTCTTTCTCATTCTGCTTTACACAGTTTAGTCAGTTCTTCACAAGAAAGTGAAATCATTCTTGGTGTTTCATGTGTGAAGTCACAATAACGTGACTATCGCACTATTATTGTAGGCTGTTGAACATTTATGGATACAGGAAAAGCTATTACAGGGAATAGCACGTGGAATTCAGTAATCCATCTAAAACGTGTGAGGAAAACACACAAACCACCGTCACCACCAACAATAGCAGGAACACAGCAAGCCATTTCCACTCCATTTTCTCTCTCTCTCTCTCTCTCTCTCTCTCTCTCTCTCTTTCTCTCATGTTCTTTGTTTCTGTTTGCTAGTTAGGGGAAGATGAAAACAGATGTAGTCAAAATAGTTGAATCCAAGCCAAAACATGAAGACATGCAGACTGAAAATGTTGGATGTTTGCCTGTAGTGTTTGTCATTATACAAGAATGATCTTCCAGTGGGACCTCAAAACGGCAAACCGTTTCCAGGTCTGTCATAGCATAATGATAATTGTGAATCATGTTTCAAATTTGTGCCTTTGGCTTGAAGTACTCTGTGAACCTTTGACACACATGAGCTTAACATTGCTCATCTTCACTGCCACAGTTACTTGTGCACACACAGGTCAAGTGCAGGTAAAGGTGGTACTTAAACCAGTTGCATCATCATCCTATGACAGGACACATGATTGCTGTATAAGGAGCCAGAAAGCAACTGCAGGACTTAGTTGTCATGATTGCACAATCTCTTGTTCTAAGCTATGATACAGGGATTACTCGTCTGCCGGAGGCAATTATCATTACAGAGTGCTTACAAAATGTTTGCTGGTTTACAGCACGTGTTTGACATTTATGTTTTTTGTGTTAAAATATGACACCATGAGGTTGCATGAGATATAAATAAACTCAGGAAGGTTTATATAAGGGACTGAAAGAAATTAAGATATAAATTATAACATCATGACTAGCTGGAGTGCAGTGCTATGCTTCAAATCCTGTTGAAAGAAAGTCAGGCACCATGTTTCCTCTGCTGAAATTAAAAGACAAATCAAAACTGAAAGCATTACTTAGTTTCACTCTTTAAATGTAATTTTCAGCAATCATCATGTTGGAATTTCTTCACTGGAATTTGTCCACTGAAAAACAAAGTTTTTCCTGTGGTATTTACACCATTTTACACTGAATGAGAGACACATGTTTGAATTTAATCTACTTGAATCCATACACACACACAGACACACACACTATGTTTCTGGGGTGTAGATGATCTCTTGATATCACTTAAAGCATCTCAGACACAGGCATAGATCCTTGGGTGAAGGCTATGACCATCAAAAAGCTGTTAGTTGTCCTGTGTGTTATTTCTGGTGGCATTTTCTGTGCATATATGCCTCTGGAGGTTTGTAATCAACATGTCTCATGAACCCGATAAACATAAATGTTTTCAGCCATACACATGAGACTGTTTTTCACTGTCCCATTTTGAAATGTGTTTGTCTTTGTGTTTGTTACAGTTATTTAGCTTTGATATAAACACACATGGACAAAATTTAGTTTTTAGTCTTTTTTAGTCTGAAGAGGTATTCAGGTTTAGACTGGGCTCCTCAGATGAACGTTGAGGGGGTGATATCCTCCGACACATGGTGGCAGATGTGATGGCTCTATCATTATCACCTAACAAATTCCTGTGTATGCATTCCTGAGATTAAAAAGCAAAGTTTTATTACTTACAATGTATAAAAAAGGTCCAATTATTTAAGAAAGGTTAAAGCCAATATTGTTCATACGTCATGGATTGTTGTTCAAGTTCATATCCTGACAAGATTTATTTTTAAATAATTGTAAAATTCCATTAAGCATTTATCCAAATATCGTGGTCAACTCGAAGTCACATATTTGCCTTGTATAAATATATAATATTGTGTTAATAACTGGGCATACTCACTATATTTAACCATTACTCAATGTTTGTCTTTTACTGAGTCTCATATTCATCATCCAATGTCTTTTCAGGCTGACAGGGAACTTCAGGGTGTCAGGGTGTGCCTTTCACTGTGGAAACATTCCTTAAATTTTATTTTATACAATATGCAAGTTTAACTGAATGGAAAATTAACAAAACTATACCTAGTTGACAACTTCATATATGTTAAGATGAGTGTTTATCATTTTCAGCTGTGATTATTCAGATTACAATTTGTGCAGAAAATACAAAGCAGCTGCCTCAGATGAAACTTGTTTTTTTTTTTTTCGTTGGGTTAGTTGGAGTAGGACACTTCCATAAGCGATAAGCATAGATGAGTTGTTATAATATTCACATACTGCACATCATTACAGGGAATTAATTAACACTTAGCTGTAAAAAGTAAAATGTCCTGACTCAGCAAAGACAGAACACAAGATACAAGCTACATTGCATTTATCCACCGTATACTCAAAGTATTCCTCTTTACCATTTTATTTTTATTTGTGATGTTTAATTGTGTTGCACTGTTGCACTTACAGCAGCACAGTACTAATGTACTGGATGGGGTGGGGAGAAAGGATGAGAGACTCTGTGTGTGTGTGTGTGTGTGTGTGTCAGTCAATGAGCCCCTCCCACCTCCCCTATAAAGGCTCCCTGTCTGGTGTGTAGGAGCTATTAGCAGAGTGTCACAGCTGCCTTAGAGAACCAGTGGCAATTTCAAGAAACCTGTGGAGTATCTTTTGTTGCTGACTCTCCAAGAAGAGCCTCCTCATCCAGCTGAAGAATCAGAGAGTTACAGGTATGTACACATTCTTTGGAAGATACAGTGTGACTTGCTCTGCTACCAGCTGATGGCTTTATCCTGCTTTTTTTTTTTTTTTTTTTTGAGGTCAGGACACAAGTGTGTGCAAGGACAAGTTATCTGTCTGGTTATATAAGGAGTTCAGCTCTGAACATATGCGTCTGCAGAGTTGCTGTCAAAGTGTAAAGCATCTACTAGATTAGAACATAGAAATGTAGAATATAAGGTGTATTATTCCTTGCAATTATTTTTGAAAAATTTGCTCTTTTTAATCAGGTGATGAAGTTCATTTGTATTTATTTTTTGTTTGGCTTTTGATCTTAGTCTATTTTGGACCCTGTGTCCTTCATTTCATTGGACAGGGGCCCAAAAGCATGGTCAAGGTTTATTTAACTGTGAAAAATCTGACCTTAGCTTAACTTTTTAAATAAATGAATGATAAGTAAGAATAACTTGGCTTTTGGACTCTTGTGAAAGCAAGTGCCGGTGTGGCCATTATGGATATTTGTGAATGGCTTAAAGAAGCAAATTCAGCTATTTTTACTGTAAATTCATTTATACTGTAAATAAATAACTGACAGATGTTTTCTCTTCTCTCCGCAGAGGTCCAAGTCAAAATGAAATTGATCTTCCAGTCTTTCCTCTATTGCTGTCTGCTGGCTACAGTAGCACACTGTGTGAAACTTGAAATGAATCCGGAGCTGAAACAAAGGTGAGTTAATTGAAGTTTTTGATTCATCTGAGTTTCAAATCTTCATCAATAAATGACAAGGTCTGTGAGAGCAACTACCTGTCTATGGAATTATCTGCCCTTGAATAACAGATGTTTTTTTCTCCTCTCAGGCTGAGCGTGTGGATGGAGAGCAGAATGAGACGGGATCTTAATAGCGTGTTTGCAGAGAATACAGCAGAGTCTGAGCAGTTTGTCAATCCAGAAGATATCAGAGATAACCTGCTGCCACATTCCAGGTAAGAGCAATACTATCTGTTCCCTAATGAAAACTTCTAAGCTGTTGTTGCCATCATGTATTTTTTGCCAGTTTGCTTTGAGGAATGATGAGCATGAATTCATGTCTTGTCTTTCTCTCTCGCTCTCCCTTTGTCCTCCAGCACTGACATCAATATCCGAACCAAGAGGTCCAAACCTTTAGTCAACCAGTCAAGAAGACCAGGTTGTTCCCTGGGTACCTGCACAGTGCACGACCTGGCACACCGCCTCCACCAGCTCAATAACAAGCTGAAGATTGGAAGTGCCCCGATTGACAAAATCAGCCCACAGGGATATGGCCGGAGACGACGTTCTCTTCCAGTAGACAGAATCACACTGACGCTGGAGCAGGGCAGGCTGAGGCTGCACAAGACTGACTCACAAGTTCACAAGCTTGAGGCTTTGCTGAGACGGACATGAGTGGGACGTTGTGAGAAGCGATGGAATGACAGGGAGGGAGCAACTTGGAGCAAGCGTTCGCTCTGCTCTGTTCTAAAATTCTCCACATGCCTGATACTCCTGCCAAGCGTTCTCCAGCACATTTTTTTTCCAGGCATGAGGACTGAGTCAGATTGAAATTGGCTGGACTGAGATTTTCTGGAAGCTGAGCCCAGCAGCTCAGAGATGTAGAGTGTGCAAACAAATGCAGCTGGCCTACGCGCACTGGATGCCACAGCTGGAGAAACTACAGGTGCTGCTCTCTGCTTGGCAGTGGGGAAGGAAGAGTGCTCATACCTGGCAACATGGAGAACAACCCTGGCTTTAAGAGGGGAATTCTCTCTGGGACTTTACACACTTCCTCCTCAAGGCCAGGACTTTAATAAGTGCTATCCTCTAAGGATTGTACCACCATTTTCCATTAATCTAACAGTACCTATCTGCACTTTTCCATTTGGACTTAAAGTCAAATGAATCTTCAGGAAAAGACATCTTAATCACAACACCAAACAGGGAGATAGGCAACAGAGCTCAAGTTTTGGACACTGTATAAGGGAAAATGCCTTAGATTCTGTGAGATATATGTGCCAGTCCACAATTGACTGAACTATACTTGAAAATTTTATTGTTTGTATAAACACATGTGCAATCAATATTTGTTCTTGTAGGTATATGTATATATGATTTACATTATTTAAATGTTATATAGTGTTACATTAAAATTCTTATGCAGATAGAGCTATTTTTGTACAGGAAGAAATATATAAGGGCATTGTAGTTGTTTGTCATTATTCTTTTGCAAACTGTGATCATAGATATCTGTTTTATAGGTATATTGTATATTTGTAAATGTATTTTATTTTATTTGTGTCAAATCAATAAACATTGTTATACAATAAACATTTTGCATACAAAAACTAGACCTTGTCCAGACCTCCTTTGCTCCTGGCTCATGTAAATTGAAAGTGGTATTCTATTATCTGGAGCGAGCTGCTACAACAAGACAAGAGCACCTGGTCTCTGTTAAGTGATTATAGGG
>VXCM01000349.1:170615-185488 GCA_014773175.1 Lucifuga dentata
CTGTCTGTAAATTTGCACTCAGTCACAAATCACCAGAAATATTTGACTTGCAGAGTGAGAGAGGGGTTTGAATGAAATGCAGTGTGAAACCATATATGGCAAACAGTGTCAGGGGTGTATGTTATCACTCAGTCACTTAGTCTGAGTGATGATGTGAAAGTGTAAGTTAGCCTGATGCTGTTGAAGGGAACTGATTGATAAATTCTGAGCCTTGCATGTAAAGTGAGTAAGGGCTGTAATATTTTTGGGGGAAGTTATACAATTCATTAGGTGTTTTTGGAATGTGTGCTATGTGCTTGTACATGACTGTAATTTTGAACTAACTACTCATGTTATCTGCTCTCGTTAGACTTGCAGCTCCTCCCAGATACAAAAAAAAAAAAAAGGCTTAAGCTGAAACCAGTTTCACCTTAGATGATGATGTCTTATCACCTGTGGATTAATGGACATCACCAAATGTTTGTGATATTTATCACAGTAGCATGTAAAAACACTAAAAAGGACATCCACAATGACTATCAGGCTGTACTATGTTTGCTACAGATATAGTCTTTTGCTTCTCATTTCTTTTTACCTGCAGGAAATGCAGAGCAACAGTAACAGTGTGTGTATGTGTGTGTGAAAGAGAGAGAGAGAGAGAGAGAGAGAGAGAGAGCAGTGGCTGTGAGAGCCCTCTCTTTGTTGTCAGCCTGCTTTGACATTCTCAGGATTAGTACCTCTGTCAACATGATGACATCAGGTCCTTAAAATAGCCAGATGGCCAGTTAGGAAAAACCAAACTGTTGTGTACTATCACAGACTCATAGATCAAATGTGTCTGAACCAGATCCATGCAGACTGAAGAGTTTCTTACCTTTGTTTCACTGAGTTTGACCTGTCAATGCAGCAGCAACAGACATGGCTATCAACAGCACTGAAGATAAGAACAGGGGTAACTCGAGGCATAAAAGTATAATATGGGATGATAGGCAAAGAGACTGTAAAGGACCACCTTTTCAAGACAAGTTATAGCTTATCCTAGGTCACTTTACATCAGCTATATTACATCAGCTATATTTCAAGATCATCAGAAAGGAGCCTGAAGTTGAGTGTCCTTAGCATATGTGGTGGATGAGTAAAAGTTGCCTGCATAGCAGCCATATGGGTGAAAGTTGTTTGCTATGACTTACCTCAGTGGTTGTCAATCCTGCTCCTCTACCCACTCCTGATTAGCTGTATCAGGTGTGTTCACCTGATCAAGAGTTAGTACTTCCTAGATCTTGATGGCCAAATGCATCTGATTTAGCTTATGAGATACACCAAAAGCAGGGAGAAATGGACTAGAGAACCAGGAATGAGAACCACCAACCTTACCTCATTCTTCATAACAGATCCTATAATCTGCAAAAAAAGATAAACTGATTATGGATTTTGGAAGATAATTTTGATTTTCTAGAATTCACTGACTAATGTTAAAGACCCCTCACAGGATAAGTAATAAGTGATAAAGTGATAAGTGATAAATGGATGGACGGTTAGACAATCACAAGTACCAAATATAATGTATAATACTTTTTGTATTAATTTACATCAGTAGTTAATACATCGTTCATGATTGGATTCATCACTTCCAGCAGCAGATACACACATATTATGAACAATTGTTACTGTAGCATTTTGGAGTCATTAATTTTCAAAGTCCCTTAAGTGGGTATGTGATTGGCAAATTTGTCATTGATAACTCACAGAAAACTATGCAATTAATTAGTTAATTTTTCTAATTGGTTAAAAATTGGTTAAATTGGTTAGCCTAATTAATTGTTAATCTTTGATTAAAAATATTTCTGTCTTTTTCCAGGCTTGACACAATTTTTTAAGCCTCGCTTTTACTTCATGTGTTTTATGACATTTTATAATTTGATCTTAATCTTTACTATTTTGGTTTTTTTAAATTGTTATCTAGTTCACCATTATTTAAATTAATATGACCTTTTAATAATTCTTATAAAAATTAAATTTTTGTATACTTTTTATGTTTTTAGATATTTTATTCTGCATCTTATCTCAATCTCTGTCTCCAGTTGTTTTACTATGTTTTATTAGTTTATTAATCACTCTTAAAGGACCATACTGGGGTTTTTGCATGTTTGAGCCCAATAAATACAACCCGCATACGTGTTACATTACTGACAACCATTTCCCAAGAAATCCTACTTGAGCAATAACTATTAGAATTGTTTTTCCTTCCTTCCGCACTGCCATTGTTCAGTTCATTAAAATGAATTTGTAGAGACTTTAAATGTACTTGTGATAGGTAATCCATCACAGTGAACGTTATGTCTATTAAATTTTATGTCAAAGTAACTAAATGTAACTGGTCCAACATGGAAATGCATAAAAGAAAATGTGTGTCTCTGCCCAGAGGAGATGACTTTGACCAAGAAATTAAAACAACTGTCCCTTCTACATTCAGACATATGTGTTCACAGGCAAAACATTTAATTTTAAGGTGAGTGTATCACCTGAACATGTGATTTTGAAAACTAAAATATGGTTTTATATTTTGGCTAATGGTTGAAAGTAACGTAACATGTATGCAGGTAGTATTTATTGGGCTTAAACATGCAAAATCACTGGTGTGGTGGCTTTGAAGAACTTTGAACCTGTATGATAGAGGCTGCATAAACTGACTATACGTACGATGGTTAGTTGTCATGGTAACAGCAAGGACAAAGTCAAAGAAGATTTTGCTAATGTATCGTAGTGTTTTACTCAGAAATTAAGGCATCTTGATTATTCTCAAAACAGCCAACACAACAAGTTTGCAAAGTTGAAAACTGTCAGCAGAAGGAGGTAATGTTATTTGAACAGTAGACTTAGCTACAGTAACTTACCAATTTAGCAATTTAACATTGCAATGGAGGTTACTGTTGCTACTTGTAACAGTAACTATAAAACCAGCTAAACAATAATGATAAAGCACTAGCTAGCTGCAATTTCATACAGCTAATGTGTCCAGAAAGTTCTGCCAGTAAAAAAGGAAAAACAAAAGAAAAAAAAAAGCGGAGTCATTGCAGCTGATGTGTCAGTCGCCATGTCAGAGAGAAAGATTCTTGGCACCATTGGCATTAGTGCTGAACATATTAGCAAATTAGTGAAATTAGCTCAGGAAAGAACCAAACTGAACTGTGCCAGACATTTGTTTGAAAAACAAACGTACAGATTGAAGAAGTATAAACATGACACAGTAGAGATTTGCAGATATCAAATGTAAAACAGGTATGGTAGTAGAGAAAAGTAGCTAAAGAAGAAAGGAATGGGAAGAGAAATGGGGCCCACAAAGTTCAAAGGGCTTTGCAGATGTATACACTATACTGTGGATTTCATATTTCAGGTTTTTTTTGAGAAATGGCATTTCCGTAAGCATGGTTTTGGTGATTTTCAGGTGAAAAGACAAAATAAGCTATGCAGGTTTGTCACTGATCCTTACAAATGCAACTACGCCAAAAGAAGGGTTTTGTTTTTCAGTGCTCCATAATATGTTACTTTCATTGCATTTCATTTCATTTTAAAATAGACATTGGTAAGTTTTTGGTAAAAGATTAAGAAATAACCACAATTAAGACTAAGAAATAGACAGATCGAACTGTGTGCACCACTGGTTTAATGTATTTTTTTCATCAGGTTGATCCAAATGTTGGAGTTCAGGTCATGGAGTCAGAATAGTACTGAATAGCATCAGTATTCTATTTTCGAGAACTTGTGGCAAGCTTTTCCATCCTAAACATTAAAACCATATCTCATCCAACATGTTTACAAGGCCTGGGAGAAGGATCATTAGGTAGCTTCAATTACGATGTTAAGCTAGCTTTATGAGCCATAAAGGAAATATATCTGAAATATATTACAAAACATGTTTTTGTGGACTGATTATACTCGTATATGAGAAACTAAAAACAATTTTAGGCCATAGTTAAGCAGCTGGGATCCTTTCCTGATATATGATATTCATGGTTCACTCCAACCTGTTGCAACTGCTTGTAAAAACTACATCATAAACCAATTTCAAAATTCAAATTTCTGTGTGAAAAGCGGAAATAATATCAGAGCTTTTTTTCAAATAATTTCTTTTGGTGTGTGTGTGTGTGTGTGTGTGTGTGTGTGTGTATGAGATGGTTAATAATTCATTCATCATCATTTCCAGATCAATAGAGCTTTACGAGCCTATCCATTTTCACAGAGTGACTGTGGTGCCATAAAGCTTCATAGCAGCGGTGATGCACACAGCTGTTGTCAGGATAGCGTTGTGTGTCCAGAATGATAAACTTCCTGGAAGGAACCTGGCAGAGTGGAAAATTGACATAGATGGCAACATGCAGTGTGGCCCTTCTCTGTTGTTGCTTCAGCACTCCAATAACCAGAATTGTAATTCCATATTCCATCATTTAGACACACTCAGTCCACATGGGTTATCTCCGTGGAAAGATAAATATCTCCTTATTTAACACAGCAGCTGCATATTATATTGTGTTTGGGAGTGATCACCTGTAAGATGATGGGCTGGAGTGTGTGGAAGGATTACATAGATTTAAGTGTTATTTAGAGCAATAGATTGATAAAACTACTTCCATCCCATTTTGAAGGGAGAAAGTGACTTCCTCTATTATGTTACATGACAGAAGTAATATGTTACATGACAGAAGTAATTTGTATTCCTAAATCTTCAGAATCTTCAGAATCTATTTGGAATATCTGACACAAGTTATTTATCAGTAAAACAAAAATACTGTTCATTTAAGTATGGTGGTAATCCATGAATAGGGCTAGTGTTCCAGTGTCCCGTTGCAGTCATTTTAATAACTTTTTGTAGCACCTTTCAATATAGTATTGACCAGTTGTTCTACACTAAATATAACCATCCTGTAAAAGAAACCCTGGGTGTTATATGATCCCCTTTTCCCCAATTTGATGCTTAGCTCAACTTTCAGTTGTGACGTGAGCACAATGAATTACTGTCTATATCCTAAAATAAAGGCACTAAAAGAAATCTTGTTCAAAATAAGCTTTTGTTGTTTTGTTTGTCTTGTTTTACAAGATGTCAAAATTTTCAGAGTTTGAGTTGGAGAGAAAAGAACATGCTTCAAAAATATAAACAACTGCAACAGTATAATTTCATTTGGGCCACAATGAATATATACACATGGGGCACTCCAGGTGGCAATGCTGTGCAGCAGTTGTTCCTGCACTCAAAACACCTCAGATTATTTAAAAAATAGCACAGACTAGTGAGATTGGGTCGAGTCTTTCTTTACTGAAAAGGAGAGCAGCTTTGCTTTATAGGCCATGAGTACATGTTACTGTATATGGCCATTTTACCGTTTCTTTTGCATTCATACAGACATGCCTCGTCAGTTTCCGAAACTAATCCCATGTGAAGAAGATGAGAAGGTGCGACTCCATGGAGAGAGGGTTTATGCATCAGCGTTGAAGGAGGAGGATGGCAAAGATGCCTCATCCATGTTCACAGTGCCTGAGGACTGCCCAATTGGCCTCCAGGAAGCCAAGCAGCAAGAGCTACTCAAGGAGATGTTAGAGCAACAGTCAGAGGAGAGCACCAAGAAGTAAGCTCTGGTCTTTGTCTGGCACCAAGCAGTCAATAATGTCATCAGTTACACTGATTACAATTACAGTAACATTGTCACAAGTTATTGCAAAACAAACAGAAAACATTATACCAGGTTTTTGGCTAAAGTTAAAGTGGCAGTACAGAACTTTATGTCAAATCTCCATTTTGTGGCTTATTTTTTAGGAAGAAAAGTTTCAAGATGATTCGTTCCCAGTCAATGTTGCAGATGCCATCGAGTGCAGATTGGACCCCATTTATGTCCCCCAGCTCCACCAGCTCCTCCATACCAGAAAACTGCCCTGATTACCAAAGGGTCACTATCAGTGGAGATTACTGTGCTGGAGTAAGTACTATTCACAGGAGGATTAATTGTGTGCATGATAGTAAGACTGTAATGTCAAAAGAATGCAATGACAAGGTTGGCAGATCATTTCTGTTAGCTTCCCATTTTCAACAGCCAAAAGGATTGCTTTCATGACTGTACTGTAGTGTACATTCACAATCAGTTCCTATTAAATGATTGTCTAATCTTAACTATTTACAGCAGTATGCTAGCATACTGATACAGCTACCCAAATTGCCTAGATTCACTGTTAAATTTATATTACTGTCATTCCCATTTCCCATTCAGATCACAGTGGAGGATTACGAACAGGCAGCCAAAGGTCTTCTCAAGGCTTTATTCATTCGGGAGAAATACTCAAAACTAGCCTATCACAGATTCTGCAGAACCACAGCAAAGTTCCTCCGCAGTGCTGAGAACATGAAATGGGATGAAGAAGATGAGGCTCTACCAGGTTTGACATATTCACATTTGTTACACTGACTGATGATATATTGTGGCACTTATGATGGTAACAGTCCCATGTTGTGTCTTCCAGATATTTGTCCTCATCCTAAAGATGGGGAGGATCCCTACAGCATGGAGAACGTTCCAGAGAACCTGAACTATGAACTGAAGATGAAGGATGGAATTGTGTATGTGTATGACAATGCAGAGGCTCTGAGTGAAAACCAGCCCCACAACCTTCCGTACCCAGACTTAGAGACTTTTGCCATAGACCTCAGCCACGTGCTAACAATGATTGCAGATGGACCCACGTAAGTTGCCAACATAAAATGACACCACAACCACTATGCTGCATAAACAACTGTGGCTGTATATACTGTATTTAGTTACATGTAGATGAAAAGCTAAGGCCCACTCTAATTTTCAGGAAGACCTACTGTCACAGACGACTAAACTTCTTGGGTTCGAAGTTCTACCTCCATGAGATGCTCAATGAGATGGCGGAGTTAAAGGAACTGAAAAGTGTGCCTCACAGAGATTTTTACAATGTTAGGAAGGTAGGCCATTTTCAGATCTAACTGCAGATGGGAGAAAGCAGCCATCATAAAATGCAGCATCCCAAAATTAATCTCTGCAAAAACGATAATGTTTTTGCAGAGATTAATTTGCAATAATGTTTTACCACTCCCCTCCCGAGCCCCCCAAATCAAAAAGCTGTGTCTGTGTACTTGATTTGATGAGCAGAATGAACATCCTTCCCTTCTCCAGGTGGACACGCATATTCATGCAGCTGCCTGCATGTCTCAGAAACATCTGCTGACCTTCATCCAAAAAACGTACAAGACAGAGGCAGACCGTGTGGTTTTAGAAAAGGATGGACAACAGATGACACTGGAACAGGTTTTCCAAAGCCTGAAACTGGACCCTTATGACCTTACTGTGGACTCTCTGGATGTACACGCTGTAAGAGAAAAATGCCACGCTCTATCTCACCTGTAGTGATGTGTTTTTAATCTTTTGTTTCCTGTTCTAAGAATAGTTTGAGTGTTATTTAATAAAGCTCCAGCAATGATCCCACTGAGATTAATCTTCCAGAAATAAATCTGTGTCCTTCTGGAACACTTTGAATCACAGCAGATCAAATGTGCTAAACACTAGAATTGATAGTTTAAACTCATTTTTAAAACATTTCTTATATAAGGTTGATATTTTTTTAATCAAAAAAGCAAGATCATAGATAAAGAATTACATGAAGCCTTCATACAGTTCATCCCTCAAACATGATGCAGTGCTGCATAACTTTTTGGCCTTTTAGTGTCGTCACTTTCAGTTGTCATAGTAGGGGAGAGGAGTGGAGTCGGCAAATGTTGCAAGACCAAATTGGTTTCTCAAAATGGGTATATAGAAGTAGATTTACTTGTCCAATCCAATTTTACACACTATAATGTAAAGAAATACAAGTGGAAGTTAATGAAGGAAATTATATATAAAGTTAAAATAGTATTTAGAAAATAGAGAACATCCAACTCACTCTAAACCCACTAGTCTAACTTATAATAACCTCTGTGCATCTGTATAAATTTGCAGGGGAGACAAACCTTCCACCGGTTTGACAAGTTCAATTCAAAGTACAACCCAGTGGGAGCCAATGAACTTAGAGAAATCTTCCTAAAAACAGACAACCCCATTAATGGAGAGTATTTTGCTCGCATCATAAAGGTACAAAAATCCTCTTTATTTGTCATTACATTTTGATGCAAACACAAGAGCTGAGGTTGAGGGAGTGACAGTTTAGCTCACTCTCTTCTTACCTTTCATAGGAAGTGGCCCATGACCTGGAGGAGAGTAAGTACCAGTATGCAGAGCCACGTCTGTCCATCTATGGACGCTCTCCAGGGGAGTGGGACAGCCTGTCTAAGTGGTTTATTCACAACAAAGTACACTCTCCAAACATGAAGTGGGTCATTCAAGCGCCCAGAATATAGTGAGTGCTACAGCCTGAAAAAGATGATCACTTCCAAAATTTTGTTGAAATGTGGAGATCTTGAAATTTCCTCAGAAAACAATAAACTTTTTTTTTCTTCTTCTGTTTTCCAGTGATATTTTCAAGTCCAAGAAGTTGGTACCTAATTTTGCCAAGATGATGGAGAACATATTCTTGCCCCTCTTTGAGGCCACTGTTAACCCGCAGAAGCACAAAGAACTTCACATTTTCCTCAGATATGTAGGTTAATATCGTTAATCCATCATACTCAAACCACCCCTCATAATAAATGGCTACATTTCTTTTCATTTGGTGCAGGTGACGGGCTTTGACAGTGTAGATGATGAATCCAAACATAGCAATCATGTGTTCTCCTACAAGAGCCCAAAGCCAGAGCAGTGGACTTCAGATGAGAATCCTCCCTACAGCTATTACCTCTTCCACATGTATGCAAACATCATGGTCCTCAACAATCTCAGGAAGTAAGTGCTAATGCTTTCTTTTCTCAAACACACCTCATTAAGGGAGAGTGCCCTGCTGTGAAATTGATACCTGTCCTGGTATTGTGCTCCAGCACTCAGTGGGCCTGTCTACTTTGTCAGCTTGACTTTGCTATAGGTAGAGGTGATTACTTTATGAAGGAAGAAGCTTACAGTAAAGCTATACTGACAGGTACTGATGTAGTGTAGATTGTGATCCAGACTTCCCAGATAACTTAAAGCATATAATAAGGGAACAACAGAAACACAAGATCCTGCATGTGTCTGCCTTTTCATCATGGCAGATGAGTTTTTAATCAGCCTCAGTCCCTTCTTTAACTGAATATGCAATATCTACATACACTGTAAAAAATCCTACTTAAAAAAACTGAGGCCACATTTTCCAATCATTTTTTAAAGTTGGGTGAACTACTGGTATTTTTGAGTAAGACAAACTCAATAATATATATTTGACTTTAAGATGTAAAATTAAGTACATCCACACAAAACAAGAGTTCGTCAAAATTTTTTAAAAAAAGTGTATGAGTTCATGGAACTCATGGGACTCAATTTCATTGTATTTCTTTCTTCAATTTTAATCAAATTTAATGTAGCTCATATGTTGACGACTGTCAAGTTTGCTCAGCTCAATTTCTGTTTTCACATAGGCTGTACTTAATTTTACGTCTTAAAGTCAAATATATATATTGAGTTTGTCCTACTCAAAAATACTAGTTAACCCAACTTTAAAAAATGATTGCAAAATGTTGCCTCGTTTTTTTTTAAGTTAAACAAAAGATAGGTTTTTACAGTGCAGTTTTTACTTAGATGTGACCTAAATAAATTGAGTTGAAAAGGAAAATTTTTTTTTTTTTTAATAAATAATACATTTTAACTTTATGTAGTATGGACTAACCCAATGAAGGACTTTTTTTTTTATATTGTATTACATATTGAATTATTGTGAATATAAGGAGGAGGAAGAAACTCTTCTATGAATTTTTAGAATATTGATGGACTTGCTGAATGTCAACTATGTCATTATTCGTCCTCCAGAGAGCATGGCCTGAGCACCTTCCAGTTCCGTCCCCACTGTGGAGAAGCAGGCTCAATCACTCATCTGGTCTCTGCCTTTCTCACAGCCGACAACATCTCACACGGACTCAACTTGAAGAAGGTACAGCAGACTACAACCCGTTTTGTCACATTTGTTCAGTGTAGTCATTGTTGCAACCCACTCTCAGACAAAACTGTGGCTGAGCAGTGTATCTATGGGTTTGAACTTATTTCCCCTCAGAGCCCTGTGCTGCAGTACCTGTACTACCTGACTCAGGTGCCAATTGCAATGTCTCCACTCAGCAACAACAGCCTGTTCCTGGAATACTCCAAAAACCCCCTCAGAGAGTTCCTGCACAAGGGCCTGTGTGTCTCCTTGTCTACAGATGATCCTCTGCAGTTCCACTACACCAAGGTAAACAGAACAATATCCAGGATATGAGGTGTTTAAGGCTGCAGAATGATAAATCCGATCCATTGTTTCTTTGTCATGATTTGAGGAACCATTAATGGAGGAGTATGCTATAGCAGCTCAGCTGTGGAAGCTAAGCACCTGTGATGTGTGTGAAATAGCCAGGAACAGTGTTCTGCAAAGCGGCCTGTGTGACCAGGTACAGTAACACATCCGTCATCATCCACCTGTCGATAATCTGCATTCATATATACAGTAACTTATTTTGTTGTTGATTTACAGGATAAGAGGCATTTCTTAGGAATGAATTACTTGAATGATGGACCTGAGGGGAATGATATCCGTCGGACCAATGTAGCCCAGATCCGCATGGCTTACAGATATGAGACATTGTGCAATGAACTTAGCTTCTTAGTGGATGCAGTGAAATCTGAAGTTCTGACTTCCCAGCATGAATAAAATAGACCAACACATCAGACAGAATCCAAGCATGCTGAGCTCTCCGTAATCACTAGTTACCCCTATACCACTCACTGACACTGATGGTGGAAAAATACAATTAAATAAAAGGCAGATAAAGAGTTCTAGCTATATAAAGACACACAATTCACTTCATACCAGCCAGATGGATGACTGAGAGTCACATCTGAACGTTTGAAAGTAGGTGCCCACACAAAACAGCTGTACTTTAAACTCCATTTAGTGAGAGGTATGTCCCTGAAGCTATCTTTCATTTACTATAAACATGGCGCATTATATGTCTTGCAGCACTTATCGTCACACTGTTGAGAGCTTTGCACAGTGTTTATCACTGAAAAAGGCAGAAGCTCCATAGCTTTAACGGAGATTAATGATCAATGTCTGGGATGTTTTGTCTGCCTGTCCTCTGTGTCTCCCTTAACTGGAGTTGCTGTAGAAATGTGTCATACGGTTAAACTAATTTAAATAAGATTTAGAAAATGTCTACCTTTGTAAAGATGAATGCAGTTTAAAGAGCTCACAATATTTGTGAACAGAGCTCTTTGAAATTGTTGTGAAAATGGGTATTTACCTATAGATTAATTAGCTGAAGTAGCATCTCAGAAGAACAGGAAGTCTTCAGTCTTCAAAATGATTGTATTGCAAACATTGCCCTCTAGTGGCTTGACAAAATGTGACAAATTCTGACACTCAAAATTGTAGAATTTATTAGCAAGTGACTGAAACAGATATAACACATGAAAAAATAAATGCATTTAAAGTATGTCCATTTTGTTATATTACTTTAACACATATGGAGCACTCCTTATTTGAACAATATTATTTAATCAGATCAGAGTCTCTTCTAAATATCTCATCAGAATAACGTTTATATTGTTTTGTCACTCTCTGTAATCTTGATGGCTTCCTGATCATCTTTCTTGGGTTCCTTTATATTCTTCACACATGTCCACTCCTCTGTTTCGATGTTCTCCTGCTGCTGCTTCATGTCCAAGCTCAGAGAGCTCCTCTTCCTTTTCACAGAGGAAATAAAATAAAATAAATAAATAAACATTGTAGTATGTACCAACAATAAACAAATTGCCCAGAACATAACAATGTGGTCTATAAAAGTAAGTTGATTAACTTTATCAGTCTTCCCCAGATCTCTATCAAACAACTTTCAGTGCTGTTGTCTCTTAGGTCTGCCTAAACACCAATTAGCTCTTGATTCCNTTTTTTTTGTTTTTTTTTTAATAAAAATGATTCAACACAGTGGATTCAACAGTGTGATTTAATGCAGTATGAATAATAATATTCATAAACTTAAACTGAATCAAACCTAACATCTGCATAAATAACATTTTGATTTTAGGCAGTCGATCACCAATTTCATCCCCATAACATTTTTGTAGATTTTCTGACCTTATGTATTTTTAAAAATGATCAGATACAAGATTCTCTGATGCACTATGGGAGTCACAACAAAACCACTTATGAATTTAAAGAGCCAAAACCCCTTTAGGATTCTTTGTATAATCATTCGTGAACCATTGACAAAGACTGTGGGGTTTTTCTGTAACTGCTGGTTGTGCTATGAAATTTGTTTATGAAGGCAGGCAGAAAACATGGGAGTTCTGTTCAAGTACTGGTTCTACAAAGCACAATTTAGACAAAAACAATTCTAGAGTCATATTTTTAGAATTCAGTCATATGTGTTCACCAAAAAAAAAACAAAAAAAAAAAANAAAAAAAAAAAAAACTACTGACCTTTTTATGTATGCAAAGATGGCAACTGCAATTAAGAGAAGGCCACAGGTTAAGGTGATCAGCACAATCTTTACTGGTCCTGGAACAATAAAATAGGAAAAGAAAAAGACATTCACATAAAACAAAAATCATATTCAAACAAGCTAATGATTAAAGGCCAAGACTTATGTCCTGTATAGCATGAATGCAACATAACACAACATTTCCCCACAGTATAGATTTTATAGTGATCAAAACGATCACATACCTCCAATGGATCCTTGTGCAGTACCCACGTATTGAGCTGGCTCTGCCTCAGTGTCTATGCCGTGGGAAGATGAGGGGAGAATGGTGGAGGAGGAGGAACTGAGAGGAAGAAGGGAGGATGGAGATGGATGGGGTAGGGGTGACTGTGTGGCCTGGTGGTTTGAAGTGAAGACTGTTGCCTGAGAAGGAAGCAGAGTTCTCCTCGTGTGATTGCTGCTGGTCAAGGGGCCATCAGTTGTATCCTTCATTTGTGTTGCTGTATCTGTGATTAATGCATGTGAATGAAGGCCATAAGAGACAAGTTTAGCATTGAGAAAATGAGATATATTCATAAACCAAATGGACTGATGTGAATCCACAATGAATTAAAAAATGTAAACATGAATTTATCAGTATGTGCAGTTTTTTTTTTTTTTAAGTATATGCCTTTCATTACTGTATTTGAAGCAACTGAGTAGTAATAAAGAGTTCACAGTCTTTTTGACAATGAAGTGTCCAGTGTAATTTTCTGTCAATAATGAACCATACTGCTTTCAACAAATAGTTTTGTTCAAAGAACAAGAAGCTTGGGACGTAAGAACAGCACATACATTTAGCATTCCCTCTTAATGTGTAGTGCATATCATAAAGCATAAGCATATCAGAAAGAGATACATATCATACATACCTGATTCATTAAAGCAGAACACATCAAACTTCTTTACCACACTGGCTCTCCAGCTCACCAAGCCTGTCTGGTTTTTACCACAATACAAACTTGCTTTGATGCGAGGGATGACTGCAAGATGCTCATCAATCCATCCAAACCTAAATATTATACATAACATTTCTGTAGGCACTTTCATTTAACTGTTTCCAGCAGCTTTCAGATGATGAAGGAACTCTGTGTACTCTATTGTCCTGTCTTCTTACCTGCATGTTTCTAAACCTTTACTGAGAGCTTCCTGTACTTGTGCTTTCGAGGCGATCTTTAGTCTGAGTGACTCACAAAGCTCCCGAGCTTCAGAGGCATTGAAGGCATATTTAGGTTGGTTGAGGTCATTTACGTAGGTAACCTGGAGTACTCCAGCAATGCTACGGTTTTCTGCTGGGAACACTGGGCATAGCAATTAAAAGTTTTCAGTTTTAGATTTAAAACCACATTTAAATTTCAAAATTTAACACTGCTCTAATCTGTGCAAATGAAACAAATTCTGCAGATTGAAGATATACAGGTACAAAACAAATGTACAAATATCAAAACTGGAATTTCTTACCTCTGATTTTGCTTGTGTTGATACTTAGATCAGAGATGACTGGAGAGATCAGCAGTGATGTGATGCAAAACCAGATCATATTCATTACTGGTCAGAGTGGAGATGGATGAATGCCCAGGATGACAAGTGTTGCATGGTTTTTGTGTCCGCGAGCCAAACGGCAGGGTTAGATAGAGGTGATGGTGTTCATTGGGTGTGTGGAACTCTGATTGTAAGGGAAAAGGAAGAGGAAGTACATCTCACAGGTCAGATCATGAGGCATTATATGTTCAGAGAGGCAGGCCCAGGAGAAAAAGACAGAAAATGGATATATCAGCAGGAGGTAAAGCTTATGAAGTGAAAAATGCAGTACATTCATGTTGCAAGACTATTTAAATAAAGTATATATAGTACTGTGTAAAATGTAAAAGTCACAGACAGATAAAAGTGAAGAACCTTCAAAAAATTAGGATATGAAAAGTGTCTAATTATCAAAAATTTACCTTAAAGAGCAAAATTTTTCTACTTTGACACATTCATGCAAAAAAAAAAAAAAAAAAAAAAAAAAAANTTTTATTTTTTTTTTTTTGTGCATTTTGCATTCCAGGTATCAATCAATCTGATGTTGGGAGTTTGATTGATATTACTTGGAATACACAATAAAAAAGACATGATTTAAAAAATGTAATTAAAAAACTGAGTTATCTGTTTTTGGGAATAAACTGCAAGTTTTTCTAAATATTTTGTATTACATATATTTCTTTTTTTTATAAAAAAAAATTGAGGGCACACAAATGGACTTAATCATGTATTTTTGTATTTTTTTTTTTTTTTTTA
>VXCM01000349.1:186145-307948 GCA_014773175.1 Lucifuga dentata
TGTCTGTCTGTCTCTCGCTCTCTCTCTCTCTCTCTATGTAAAATTCTGTTAAATTCTATTTCTGTTAAAGATACCATATGTCAGTACGTGTGAATGCTGCTAAATCAGCACCATCTCAGTTTTTCATTAGTCATTGTTACATGTTCTGTACAGCAATTATAATAATTTCCTCCACACCAGCAACTTTATTCAGATCTGGACCATATTACACCTATTGATAGGATGAATATGCCTGTTTTTTAAATTTTATTTATTTTTTTAGTAAGATAGCATTACTTTGGAAGAAATTGTCAAATTATCCTAAAACACCTGATTTCACAATGTTCAGAAATCACATTTTTAAAAAAAAAATAATCCTTGCTCCACCCTAGATCTGGATTACAGTAACACCAAAATTGAAGGGGTTCTTTTCTGGGCCATGACCCAATGTTAAACCAAGTTTTATGAAAATCAGTTCAGAACTTTTTGAGAAATCCTGCTAATAAATAAACAAATGTGGGTAGAAACATAACCTTCTTGGTGGAGGTAATTAGGAGCTACAAAAAAAGTAAAAGAGAATATTGAGATCTTATAGACTTTCAGCTGAAATTCCATTACACAAAATGTTTGTTTGAAGTAAATAAGAGATGAAATGAGATCTAATCAGATCAAAAGAGATCTAATGACAGATGGAATAAGTTTAATGGGTTGGTGGTAAGAAAACTCTTGGCAATGAACAAGAAAATATGACATTGATAAAAAAAAAAAAGTTTACTGCTGGTAGNAAACTCTTGGCAATGAACAAGAAAATATGACATTGATAAAAAAAAAAAAGTTTACTGCTGGTAGAATAGGGACTACAACTCTTATTTGGTTTAGTTGCACCTTAGATCTCTCACTGTAAAATAACTGTAGGATGTTTTCAGGAACCTTTATTGAAAGATGACGTGGCAGAGCATAAAATCCACACACACACAAAAAAAAAAAAAAAAAAAAAATTACAAACAGGCAGGCACGTGCAAACATAAACTGAGCCTTGTGCCTCTATAGCGTGATCTCATACATGTAGTAAACCTTTCAGTGCTCTGAAGACGCAAACAACAACCATCAGCTGAAAAGTATTGCACTTAAGGAACTACTTTGGAATGTGCCAATATCTTAATTATCATCAAAATCTTTAAGTACACAATACAGAAATTAAACTAAGGATAAAAACATTCCTTTAAATTCTATATCCTTAAATATAGCTGAACCTCTCCCAGGGGCTTTGTTACGGACCTGAGAGATTATACATTAACATTAGAGTATATATAAATACACACTTTGTCTACAGTGGTATTGAACAGAAAGTGCCATATTCATCAAAATAAAAAGAACCAATAAGTATAATTAAATATGTATGAGGGTCGATTGATAACTTTTGATCTTAGCATATAACAATGTAGCTCAAAAATGCTGCAGTTATTCATTTTTCAACATATTCTCATGTTAGCACCCAACTAGTATCTAATCGCTGCATGTTCACCTACTTTGTCCATTCACTGGCATCTTTGGAATTTGAACTTGTAATTACTGAGCTCAAATGAATGCAGTTGATGTGCAAAAACACCTAAAAATATCATTTCCAAAAAAAAAAAGAAAAAAAGAAAAAAGAATTACAGTCTACTAATTTCTTTGTGTGTCAAGCTCAGAACTTATCAGTCAGCCCTTGGTATCTAATTTAAATATCTACTTCATCTTGCTATAATTGGTCCCTTAACAGAAATGCTCTTTTCTTCTCAGTTTAGCATACAATCCAGAAACT
This sequence comes from Lucifuga dentata, assembly GCA_014773175.1. NCBI lineage: Eukaryota > Metazoa > Chordata > Actinopteri > Ophidiiformes > Bythitidae > Lucifuga > Lucifuga dentata. Next base: position 187,929 of record VXCM01000349.1, read on the forward strand.
TTCCTATCAAAAAATTATAACTTAATTCTCTTAATGCTGTTATTATAAGTCTCCCAAATCTACATTCGTTGACCCTCAATAATGAAGGTCATGGATTCAAGTGAGCCTTCGTGTGGTGATATGGTAAAATGCTGACAGAGTCTTTAGGCAGCAGTAGAGAAGGATTCTGTAGTAGGTTCTTTGGTTGTGGTGCTATACTCCAAAGATCTTCCTCCTGCTCTGGAGAAAGATGGTTTTCTGCTTACGTATCCTCTCTCCTGCTGTAGTAGTCACTAAAATATATAAAAATATTGACAACCAGGAACATCATCAGGAACAAGGCCAGGGCAAGCCAGAACACTCGGTTACTCCAAGAAAACACGGGGAAAAACTGGTGAAGAAGAACCAGGATGTCTTCCATCCTCCTGTGAAGGCAGTACAGACATGTTACGTTATTTATGAGTGAATACAGTCAAAGAAAAACACAGAAATGTTAACTGTACATGCATATGTTGATGTTAAGTTTGAAGTCAGAGTCAACCTACCTGTTGGTCTTCATCTTTTTTCCACTTTCTTCATCTTTATTTTTTGATTCCAGCAACTTCTCTGCATCTTCCTCTTCTTCCTGCTTCACTTCCTGCAAAGTTTTGCTTTGTTTTAGTCCTTCTTGGTACCTGGAATTGAAATGTTCACATTAAAGCCAAAGCACTTAATAAAATGCTCAATAATGTGACAAAAACAAATAAGTTAGGAAGCCTCGTCATTAAAGTGCTGTGTTTACTGTGTATGTTAATGGAAAACGTCTCAAAGTCAGAGGTTAAAAGTAGTTAAATACATTTATTCAAGTATTGCACTTAAGTACAATTTTGAGACACTTGTACCTGAATGTTTCCATTTTTAAGTAATTTCTGCTATTACTCCATTCCATTATTATTCTGCTACACATGTCTGAAGGTTGGAGTTGAGTTACTTTGCATATTAAGACTTTAAATTTAACAAATATTAAATAATGCAATAATATCTTGCTGTTGTCAGGTAAAAACCTTGTATCTCAGCCTACCTCAGTGACAACAATGCAATTTAGACATTATTTCAAGAGTTACAGCATTTACTCTATGGAGTAAATTCTCCAATTTTGAAGATTTTCTTTTCAAATTTTTCACTAGTCCAAACTCTTTTCAACTAGAGATGCAAGGTTGCTTACACTGTTTGATGATAATCTCTAAGTTGGGTATCTCCAGTTATTTCTCATGTCCAGTCATTTTTCACAATTTTCAGCATCACTATGATGCATTATTGATGCCTCATTAATGCATCACTAATGACATACTTATTTTTTATACTCAAGTACAATTCTGAATTGAGATTTTTTTCACTTAAATAAATTATTAAAGTACATTTTCCATCACTGCTCAAAGTTTCCATATCATATCAACGAGAAACTGTCTGTACAAAAACTATGTAACTGATGGCTCACACGGACTCGATGACTTGTGATTAGTCACTCTAGTGTCGTCATGGAGAGTGTGTATGTGCAAAGTTACAGGTGCAAACGAAGAGGAGATGAGACCTCACCCTTTATTGTATGACTCCTCCTCGATCTTTGCCTTGATCTCGGCTCTGATCTCGGCTCTGATCTCCTCTAGGTTGACAGAAGGTTTGGCTGCTGCAGATGCCTCGCCTTCCTGCTCTGACACACTCTTTCCACTGCATTGTTTCAGATAGGAAAGAACAATCAGTCTTGGCCACTACAGCCATCACGTTACCACACCACAGTCACAGTTCCATCACAACACAGTGGCCTTGTCCCTTGTCTTACCGGGCAAACTACAGCAGCGGCTGAGTGGGAGTATATGTGAGTTTCATCGTCCCAGTCAGGACTTACATAAAGCCACCAAGTACAAAAAGAAAAAACGGGACTGGCACTCTGATTTGTTATTGCTGTTCTTTCTTCCCACAGAGCAACCGCCAGCCAAGTGGGGACATGAGAGCTCGGCTCAGGCTCACCTTACAACAAGGATGTGGTTGGAGTCTTGTGCCTGGACTTTGTCAGACTCTTGCACAAATGTTTAGATTACATCCCAGGATAGCATAACAATCAAGTGCAGCTGGGTTCTATTATTTTTTTTTTTAATGCTTACAGAGTTACTTTCTCCTCATAGTGGTTCTGTCTGTACTATAAAACACATCCTGAAGGTCACATAAACAAGCCAAGATCCTGATGCAGCAGAAAATGGCATTTTGATAAGAGTGATTAGATGTTCTTTTTTTCTCTGCCCATTGTTTCGGGTGACCTGGGGAATTAAGCTATGGTATGTGCATTTGTGCATACATGCAGTCAGGACAATGTGTTGGACTGTGTGTGTGTGTGTGTGTGTGTGTGTGTACGTACATGTGAGAGGAAAACACTGCCCATACACTTACCATTCTATAGCAGGTGGTGTGGCCTCTGCGGAAGTATTGCCTTTCATATCATTTGCTTCACACTAAAGGGGAGAATTTTGAAGAATAATTACTTCTAACAATAATTTGCAATTTGGTTATGATTAGAAGAGAATCTACAATTTATAACAGTAAATTATAGCAATGTCTGACTGGAGGTTTCATTCTAAAATGTCTTACACCTATTTTGGAAAAATATTATTACTGTCCTCAAAATGATTGTGTCTGTGTCCTCATTAAAAAAAGAAAAAAAAAAGAAAAAAAAAAAAGNAAAAAAAAAAAAGGATCTATTCTTCAGCTCTCAATAGGACAGGAAGACCTACCAGGACAGGAAGAGCAGCACCAGTGATGGGCCCTGTGTTAGGGCCTAAGGCAGGGTTGGGCCCCAGGCCGGCTGTAGCTGGAGTCTGACCTGGGATGTTCAGCAGGTTAAACTTAGGCACGACGGCGACGCTCACCCTACGTCTGGGCAGAGCCTAGAGAAGGTTGAAAATATCCAAACAATAACACTGATAAGAATGACAAACTGATGAAGACTGGGAAGGTTAGACCTTTAGTCATTTACACCTACAGACGCTTGCTAATGTCTCAAAAAAAAAATATTAATAAACTAAAGGGCACCAATTACAACACATGCCCATGCCAGGGCTGAAACAAGCTGAATTGTTAGAACAATTTGTCTTGTTCTAATAATCTCTATCTCTCATCTATTAGATTTCCATAACAAAGATGCATCAATATTGGTCCAGATTTGGTCCAGATCCAGATAAGGTATTGGATCTGGACCAAATTTTAAAAATTCCTGGATATGCCTTTGGATATGGATTGGCAGCAAAATTTAATGGGTTTTGCTTCCTGAGTCATGCCCCACCTTCTACCAAATTTTGTCATAAACGTTTTTTAATTTGGTGAGTGGTTTTTAAATATGTAGTCTTTGTAGTCTTGAGCACCAACAGGAACAGGAAGTAACCCTTGTGATGTCATAAAGGTTAATTTCCTAGACTGTGCATCTCTCTCTCTACAACCTCTCTACAACCACAAAAGCCTTCTTCCAGTATCCTAACAACCAACCATCCAAAAACCCAACAAACCAACAGATGCAAATAAATGCATACACAAAAACTCAGAAAAATTAAAGCAGTTTACCTTTCCTAGTGTGAGGGACATTGATCTTGATGGACGAGGAACTCCATCATCTTTGTAGGATAAGCAAACATAAAAAACACAGCATAACCGTGAGTTCACACCAAGACCATTATTTTCATGATATCATTCCAAAAGATGCAGTAGAGCTGCTCAGAATGTTAGAACATGGTGTCCTGGAAAAGCTGCCATGTGAGAATAGAACTGTATGAGTGGTTATTAAATCCTGTACCTGGATGAAAAAATACTTTCCATTTATAAAAAACAATGTCAAGTTGTTTGTGTTCTATTCTCTGGTTGATCTGGACATTTTACCTCCAGTGTCGATGGACCCTCCATAACAGCGGTTTGAGTTCTGGTTGGCCAGCTTCTTAAACTCCATCAGCTCAGCATGGTCCTTCTCATAGGTCCTCTTCAGATTTTCCACGTATTGCATCATGACCTCAGTGGCTTTGTTCATACGTTTCTCCTACAGAACAATGAAAAGTCAGTCAATACAAGCCTGCATTAAAATATACAAGTTTCTGTTTAAAAACGCAATATTAATCTATTACAGAGAGGACGTGGTGAGGAACCAAACCTACCCTAAAACCTATCCTACCCCAACAACAAACATACAAACAAGCAAAAAAAAAAAAAAAAAANAAAAAAAAAAAAAAAAAGCTGCACTTCAATAATCATATTGCACAAATGTGAGTTAATTCATTAATCATTCTTATTATGTGTTCATACTTTTGTCCTACTGTTTATTTCGCGAATCTCTGGCCTTTAGCCCATATCTCCTCAGTGTTTTGGCATAGTTTGATTTACAACATCTAGTTTTTAACAAATGATAATACAATGATATAAATGTTCATGAAGGTTTGTTTATGAAGAACACGTTGAGAGTATATGATACTATAAAACAGCAAGTCCTTCCACAAATGAAAGGAAAAATTTGACAACTTGGATAGTTTGGTATTTGATAAAAGTTACTTATTTATTAAACCTGTTGTAAAATCACAGTTGTGTTTGTATTCATAAACCATGACATGACCGCCACCGAGGACGTTGTTTTCACCCATATTTTTTTGGTTTTATTGTTAGCAGGATTACTGAAAAAGATTTTAACTGATTTTGACAAAACTTTGGTGGAAAGGTTGGGCAAGGCCTAGAAAAGAATTCTTTAAAATTTGGGTTGGATCTGGATCTACTGGTGGCTCTGGCAAAAGTAATACACTAATCTCAGTGAAAAAAAAGGGCGTATTATTCCTGTGTTAGAATATCAGTAGATGCACTTTGGTCTTGATCTGACTACTCTCAAAGAATATTTTATGTGTGTGTGTGTATATATATATTTATATATATCTATATCGATATAGATATATATATATCTATATATATCTATATAGATATTTATATATATATTTATATATATATATCGATATAGATATATATATATATATATCTATATAGATATATATATATATTTATATCGATATCGATATAGATATATATCCTGATAAAGACATCTTTTAGCATTCTCTTCCTGCAGTCATTTATGTATTTTATTTTCATTGTCTTTCACATGTAACTGTACCTGTCGCACTGCTCCCACTATCTCCGCCCTGCTGGAAAGCCGCGTGGCCAGACGGTGCAGCACTGCTACCGTCTCTATGAGGCGCTGGTAGGCCTCACGCTGCTCCAGGTTCTGCCACTGTGGTGCCGTCATCTGCAAGAATCACAACATTTAGCTGCAACGCTTCCAGGAAACATACTGTGCATCATCATTTGGAACCTGGAACAGAACCTTTACTCAGACAAAATAAGAATTTATTGCAGGATACAGTACTTCCAGGAAACATTCAGTGGATTAGAGTCAGAAGACATTCTTCTTTCTCAGTGCTGAAATAAATTAATCAAATATCAACTGATGCACTGTTTTTATTTGCTATTTTGAGGACTGACCTTAAGTGCACCTTTGAACTCTTCTAGTTCTTTCTCAGTGTCTTCCTCGGTCAGATTCCTCTCCCTCTCTGCCTGCTTCAGCCGAGTCTCCAGAGTGTAGTTGTCATTACGAAATGCCAGTGACAGCTGAACGAATGCATTCTGTAGGGATGATGTTGCTGTGTTACAACACTCAAAATGGAATACGTTATCAACTTTGATGGTGACACACCAGCTAACTGGAATCAATCAGAGTGATCAGACCATTAATAATCTGTCCATAGAAAATGATCAGATAACATTTCACAATATGGCACCAAAACTCTGAGTCTATCACTTATCACGGTATGCCTCAAGTTCTCAAATGTGCAAAATTCTCCTGGATGTTCCACGAGGTTTCTGGGACAATGCTCTGTGGACAGATAACATACCGGTTGAACATTTTTTGCAAAAATGCTTTGGAGGAAAAAAGGCACTGGACACAACACCAAAACCTTCATCTCATCTGTGAAGCATGGTGGAGGGAGCATCATGTTTGGGGCTGCTTTGCTCCTTCAGGGCCTGAACAGCTTTGGTGAGGCAGTTATAGAAAAATACCTGAAAAAACAAAAAACCTAGAAAGAACTGCATCTCTGAAGTTTAAAAAAAAAAAAAAAAAAAAAAAAAAACACAACATAGAAAGTGCCATACCAGGGAAAAAATATCCAGTGAACTCTATCACATGCCTTTATATAAGATGTCATTATTGTGTAGATAAGAGGAAGACAAAATAAAATTCTTCATCAGGATCAAAACCATCTAATATACATTTTCATCAGCAAACGTGTGAATGTTCCAGCAGCCCTGAGCCTGAGTAACAATCGGTGATCCTGTCATTTGACCTTCCAGTGTTTTTCTACGATGATCAAAGCTCCAAATGTACACTGGCCATTGCTGAGAGGAAATATATGACCTCTGACGTTCCTAAACCAGACGCATCCCCATGGGAGCAGCGAGAGGGCCAGAGCCCAAGCCACACAGCCTCACTAATGTTTGTATTTCCCCCACAGGAAATCACAGAATCTTTTCAGGAAAAACTTTTCCTGTGGACAGAATGCTGCCAAATCCCAGCAGACAATTTCCACAACTCTGCAATTAACTACTATAGAAAGAAAACTGGGCAGCTTATCACAAACGTAGAGTTACATGTAGTAAATGTTTGGCAAAGAGCAACAATATGTTCTAGCTGCAGTGTTTGATCTAAAGTTACTGTGTAAAGTAAACAGATTACTTTTGGCAGTAAACTTTATGATCTGTTTCATGACATCTGTGTGATGACTCATGAATACATTTAGTTACTGTTATTATTTTTGGGCAGGGATTTTTTTTTCGGATTAGATACTAAATAGTTTAACAATTTAACAGCAGCATCAATATTTTCTGAAAATAACACTCTAATTTAGACGTGATCATTAATTCTTAAGAAATATATATTTTTTTGTAGATTAAATGTAGTAAATATGCAAGTGTCACTTCACCACGTCACTAAAATGATTAGCTACAAGGGAAGCACCACAAAAGCACATGGAAAAAATAATGAACTTTCAGTAGCTATGAACGGGAAATATTTGAATGTTTTTGCGACTTTACATCTTAATTTTGAGAAAACGTGTTAAAGCCTGTAAAAATCAGATACCAACCTCAACTTCTTTTTCAGTAAGTGGGGGTGCACTGAAACAAAATCAAAGATGAAGAACTGTTAGTAAGGGAAGTAATGTTTGTATTTATTACGTATAGCTGAGATGAAAGGATTATTTTTGAACTTTTAGGCAGAAAAACTATGACAAAAGTTGGTTTGTTACACACCAGCCTGGTAGACCACGGTGAAGTTTAAGCTTTCTTAGCATCACATCTGAAATGTTCGGCATGGCGTCAGATTTCTCCTTTGTCTCCTCACCACTGGCTGAAGATGAAGAGGGTGGATGTCCTGCAGACAAATTGCTGAATGCATCAGATCTCAAAGGACACTGTAAATCATCTCCACAATAACAATCCTGCCATCTGCTGATAAAAGTGAAAACAGCATTCTGTGTTTGGGTGGCGAAAAACAAGACGATACGAAACACAAGAACAGACTGTCATTTTCTTTCTGGAACAGAGCAACAACCTGAGACTGCCGCCTGTGGTGACACACTGCTGATGGTTTGTGCTGTCTTATACAGACAAAAGGGCAAAGGAGGATTTCTACCTTTTTCCTGTTCAGCAGCTTCACTCAGCTCTGGTAACTTGCATCCTCCAATGCTTTGGTTCCTCATCAGTTTGTGCTCCTGCACACACAAACACTCATGTAAGTACAAAGCAGTTTGTGTCCTTAAAGATTACCAAAGAGCAAAGAGACACATGACTGCAAAAAGCAGCCATATTTACAAGTTATAATAATGGCTTTATTATTAATAAACATTTATTAATGCCTTAATAGATCAGTTATAATCCATCAATGCTGGATTCCTTCTCCAGCATAACCTGCTTTCTATTTTTAGTTTTTAATTCATCAGAGAGACCCTCAAATAGACAGTTTGATTAGTTACCATGTGGAAAATGGCATCATGAGCTAAATTTGTTACCGCTGTAAAACGACAACTATAAACTTGACAATTATTGTGGTGGAAAAAATTTTTATGAATAACTTATTAATATTTATAACTGCAGTCCTGGTGGTTCATTATAAAGTAAGAAATCCATGACCCTTAATAAAACAGATTTCTTACACAGGCAGCTGTAAGGTTGATGCTGTTATGTGCTTATTGCTGATCTATAAAGCACTAATGAATAATTTATTATTCATTTGATAAAGGTATTAATTACAATTTATGGACTCCTTGTAAGTCCTTTTCAGCCTGGACTCCTAAAAATTCTGTTCTGCAATAGCAGTTTATATGGATTGGCATTATTGCCAAAGGAGGAAGGAGTGTGGCATTCTTACAGCACAACAAAACTGATAGGGAGAAGCTCAGGGTGGATGGACGGGCATACAACGTGCTTGTTTGATATCAGAGACCAGGACTCATACTGGAAATCAGCATCTTTTTCATTTAACTCTGACCGCAGTTTCTCAAACTTTACCTATTTGGTTTTAGCGGCCCAACTTAAATCACTTTGATGCTGTGAACATTTTAGAAAAACCAAATAGAAAAACACTTATAGTGAAGAATTTGCAGATAAGTTCAGCATCAAAGTTTTGCAGCTACATTTAATATGAACATACAACATCTCTAAAAACACTGATAGTGAACGTGTTGCAGGTTTGCTCAAAAATATTTAACCTGAAAGTTTGGGGATATTGCTATACATATTCCATGATTATCCGTGATTATCCATCCATCCATTATCTATAGCTGTTTATCCTATTCAGGGTTGCGGGGGACTGTAGTCATTGGGTGAGACACAGGGTTCGTGACAGGTCGCCAGCCTATCACAGGACTGATACACGCACAGCAACAAACTCATACACACCTACCATCAATGCAGAGTTTCCAATGCACCGAACCTTTGGAGGTGTAAGGAAACTGGAGCACCAAAAGGAAACCCACCAGATATGAAGAGAATATGCAAACTCCCCACAGAAAGGACCTAGTCAGATCCAAACCTAGGACCTTCCTGCTGTGAGGCAACAGTGCTAACCGCCAAGCCACTATGCAACCCCAGGTGAGACAATGTTTCCCCTAAATATATTTAGCTAAGAAAAGCAGTTTTATATGGTTCTATAACATCTTATCTGTGATTAAACAGATTGCCTGGCCTTTTCTGTACCTCTCTGAGTTTGGACAGTTTCTGAGCACCGCCTGGCTGGACTGAGAGGTCCTTGTATCCTGAGGACTTGAAGAGAACGTCCCGGGGCTTGTCTGAGAAGGTGTCCTCTGCTGTAGGAGAGAAGCCTGGGCCTCCATTTCTGGAATTAAGGCTTCCCACAGCATCCCAGGACACAGCTCTCATTAGTGGAGGGAAGGCCCCAATCGTCTTGATCTCTGCTGTACAAGGGGCCTGTTGAGTAGGGGGCCGGGGAACAGGTTTGGCCACACCTGTAGCCGGGGCCTGGTTGGGGGTTCGGCCTGGACCAGCTCCATCATCTGCTTTATTGATAACTGGAGAACCAGGACTTTTAGGAACACCAGGGTCACAGTTCTCCTTCTGAACAGCAAAACGGGGTGTGAGGGTCCCAGAAGAGACTTTCCTTTTCTCAATGGGCTTCCAGTCCACCAACAGTCTGGGGCCCTAAAAGTAGCAACACAAAAACTACAGCAGATGTGGAAAGAACAAAGTACTCTGAGTACTTTACTGTTTTACAGAAAAAAGAAAAACTGTTTTTCAGAGAAAGATTTTACATAAGTCATGATAAATTAAAAATACATGATTTTGTGCTCAGGACTGCATTAAAATGCTTTTAATATTTTTACCTAAATACATGTAATGAAGCAGTATACATTATAGTATTGTGTATTTTACTCCAGGAAAGGATCAGAATACTTCTACCAATGCTGGCATGGAGTCATAGAATTAGGATTATAATTTCACTTGATAAAAGGATGTGCAGCGAGAGAGTCTGTTAGTCTGACCTCCAGTTCCTGGGTCATGACATTGGCCTGGTCCCTCGCTGATGGAACCTCCAGATGCTGCAAAAAATGACCGCATACACCAGAAACACTGATTTGATTTAACACAGGCAGGGTTGATCATCACTGAGATTAACAAATGGGCAGAAAAGAGCACTGAGATGATCATTTCTTTTGGGCACCTCACACCATTGTGAATCCATGTTACTTGTTAATAGCACGAATCCCTTTACCTGACCAACAGACTGTGAGCTGACATAGGTCGTCTCTGTGGGTCCCATTGCTTGAAGAGAAAAAAACAACCAATAGAATCATTTTGATAAAATACAGCAGGAAGCTATTCTTTAAAAAAAAAATTACAGACATGCAATTCTACTCACAGGCTTGAGGGGCGACAGTCAGCGAGCTGCTTCTAGATGAACATGGTGAGGATGATGGAGTTGGAGCTGGAGAAAGACCTGTGGTAAAAACTTGTGTTTAGTTCACTGTGACATTCTGGCTTATTTATGACACAGACATTCTCAATAGTTTTACAAGTGACATGCTAAAATTAATTTAAAGGTATTTGATTATCTGACCTACATTTACTATAATAACTACCTGTTTACAGTTTCGACTTAACTTGGGGCGAGAGTTATCTTTTATGCTTTCAAAATTCCCAGGGACCTTGAGCTCTGCAGCATTTAAACCAAATAAAACCACAGGATATAACTATCAAATTGACAGTTCTCTAAATACAGTTAGATATTAACCTCTTCTGATGCTGTATATGAATAAAGCAGGAATCTGTTACATTTAGATCAGTTAATTTTTTTCATAATTAGGACAAAACTTTTCAATTCTGTATGTGGATTTTATTCAAATTTATATGGACTGAAATTAAGGATTTTAGTTAAAAGAAGATGACGGTTGGCCTTTATTGTGCATTTTTTGTATTAGCGTTACATGGCTCGACTCATACATACATTACTGTATATGCGGGGTGTGTTTATGTTTATGTGTTTATAAACACACCCCACATATACAGTTATGTATGTGTGTGTGTGCACCACCTGTAGGTGATTCGTTGAGGCTGCTGGTGGACCTGCGGCCGCGGCGAGTCAGAAAACGGTCACTGACCATCTTGGCCTGTTCCAGTAGCTCCAGATTCTTCTGTCGGTCCTCCTCAGAAAGCTGCAGCTCTGGCAGCTGGTCCTTCACCAAGTCAATCACATTACCTGTGCTGTCTGAGAAAAAACAACATGCTATTGGAATAAAACATTCTATAGGGTGTTAAAGTAAATGCTTTATTAAACTCTGTAGAAGTCATCTGCGACACTGGTAAAACTTACACATTGACTTAGAGCTTTAAATTAGGTTTCTAAAATAGAGATTAATTCCAAGAAAGAAATAATTGTTGGACATGAGCCAGTGAATCAGATGAACAGGGACTGGCCAAGTGAAAAATGTTTTTCCTCTTCCTCAACTCAGGAAAAAAAAGCAAATTAACATCAAAAGTAATTAAAGCAGCAAAGGTATTTTAGGCAGAAGGGGGGACACACCAGCAGATTCATCTCTCAGGTAAATGAGGACCAAACTTAGATACTCTTCAGGATGAAGAGTTCTTGGTGTAGTGGTTATGGTGCTTCTTAGCTTCACAGTGGAACATTAGAAAAGCAGAAAGAGAGACTGTAGTAAAACCCATTAAATGGCACTCAGAGCAGTCTGTTGATGTCTTGTTCAGTGGTTCACAAAAACATAAAAACTTCTCAATGAAACCCATTTTATTTGAGAATAATTTAGCATACTAACAGAATCCCATTGATTTACATCGTTTTGATTCTCTACAGAAATTTCCAGAGTCATCTGGTGTACCACTGGGGATACTTGAAGTACCACCATACCACAGTTTGAGAACCACTGCTCTATAAAACTCCACTGACTTCAATTTGGGACTGGACTAAAAAAAACAAACAAACAAACAAACAAAAAAAAAAACTATCAAAAGATCAACTCAAATTATCCCTCATAGTGCTGTAATTGTCCTCAGATAATTTACATTCATACATCCTGTGCCCATCCTTTGTTCATACGTCCATGGGCTTCACAGGATTTACCCACCAACTGTGGTGATTGGGCCTCCAGTGGAGTTTCTGGCAAGTCGTGCTCTGGGACTGTGAGGTCTATAAGAGAGGAAACAACAAAGTTACAGTCACATTGTTCCTGTCTACAGCCATAAAACTATTTCTGTGTTTCACATTGGAGGCAAATTCAGTACCTGGCCTGCTCCAGTGGATGTCCATCTTGTTGCACAATGGTGGCCTGTTGTGGGTAAACAATGGTGGGAGCAGTCATGATGACAACTCGACTTTCGCCTGGTGTGGACTGTTCAAAGTCATAAAAAACAAAACACCACACGACAAAGATTTCAGTTATTCAACGTTATACTAAAACTAGCACCAGTGTAATATGTACATTTTGTCATCATTTATATGGTTATTATATAGGAATTCTAAAAACACATTTACAGACTGTTCAGACTTGGCACTTTGCCCACACGTATGCTTGAAATATATGTGGACTAATTTTGACAGTGGTTCTTTTAATAAATCATATTGTAATACAGAGAATGTGTTGGAAACAGGATATTAAAAGCACTTAAAGGATTATTGTATCAAAACTTTTTTAAGTTCAAAAGAATAGACTTGTGATTTCTTGTAAAGGGTTTATCATGGAAGGAGGGACGGACCCACTGTTGATTGTTTAAAGGGGACATATTATATAGACTTCTATGTTCTTATTTCCATTCAAAAATCATACTGATACACTTCTGCTCTCCCTTGCTGCAGCACCACTGTGCAGTGAAAACAGGTTCTCTTCCAAAACGCCAGCACTCTTCTGATTGGCTAGCTGTGTCAGGACTGTGCTAATAATGTCCATGGGCTGCGAAACAAGGATGCTGGCCGAACACTTCTCACTAACTTCGCACATGGTGGGTACTAACCATCCAAAAGTCTACTGTCCTGAAAGTCTAACCACTTTTGGGACAGATCAGGCTTATGGGTTTGTCTCACTGGATATATTTCTTTAGGAGTGAACCTCAAGTTTTGCAACTTTGACACTATTCAACACATTTTCCCTACTACATTACACTATAAAAATGAGAAGAAAAAAAAAATCACAAAAAGCACAGTATGTCCCTTTTAAGAACTAGTCTGGTGTAAATTCTACAGATGTGTTCAATTGCAAGTTTTTGCTTTGTGATATCAAGCTCTGAAGCAGCAAACAGGCTAAAGGCAGACCTAAAGGAATGAGTATTAACATCGCCACAACAGGAAAGGAAACACTCTAAAGTATGCTTAATGTAAATATATTCATACATCTGTATATTGTATGATATATCTAGTGCAAACACTAATTTTTCATTAGAAATGTCCAAAGCTTCACAAAAGAAAGACAGTTTAATTTCTCTGTGATGAAATCCTTCTCCAGCCATCAAAGATAAACACAGACGGACATCAAACGCTCGCTAAGAGCTCCTCTAAAAGCTTTTGTACTAGATTCCTTTTTAAAAGGAATCATCTGAGGCTGGTGATGCTACAGAGAGAACATGGTTGAGCTGTACTAAAGGCATATGCCCTGAAGATTAGATTACACAGCTTCATTACATTCTGCAGAGATGTCTTATCTGGTCTGTGTTTATTACCCACTGCATCGGAAGACAATGTTCTTCAAGGACTTAGGCAGCTGACTGATTAAATCAAAGGCAGAATCTGACATCTTCATGATTATGTTCATCGTGTTTTTCTGGTCAGCAGAAAAACTTCTCTCTAATCTTATATGTGTTCATGTGTTAACTTTGATTGAGTGATTGCTTGCTTTGGTTGTCAAATTTCCCTGACCCTTGGACATATGAAAATCTTTCAGAACTCACTCAATCTCCAAAATAGCATTATGAGATGAACCATGAGCAATACAAATTCCATGTTGTTTTCTTAAGTAGTGACTCACCAGTTACCACTATGAGTGATTTACTGTAAAAGGCAGCCAAGGAGACCTTCAAGAACTCAAAAAACATCCAGGATTAAGAGGAATTATAGTTTACAAATATTATGTGGGAAATCAGTGAAATACTGTATGACTACAAAACCAAAAAAGATAAATGTCATTATACATAATCTTGTCTACAACCTCTTCATATCAGCACAGCTTCAGATGAATAACTGCAGGAAATATTTGTAACAGGAGCAGGAGAAGCTGGAGTAAAAAAAAAAAAAAGNTAAAAAAAAAAAAAAGTGTGCGGTTTGAAGGATAGAGCAGAGAACATTGTGATCTCCATTGTAAAGGATTAATTGAATAGTTGTACTCCAAATAGAAACAGGCTTTTGAAGACAAAAATAGCACTATAGAAGACACCTTTTTAGGAGAGAAGATGTCAGTCGTAAAACTGGTAAAAGTCCCTGACTTGTTTCAAATGGATTATACGATGGCACGTTTATTATTAATGTATATGCTTTGGCCAAAAAACAGAATGTGTGGTGTAGAGAAGTAAAAAGAGAGGGCACCCACTGTGCTGGGCGAGCTAGAAGAACTGTCCATCTCCTCAGGTGAATCCTCCTCCTCCTCGGGCAGTGTGGGCATGGTGGGGAGGAGAGAAGGACGGGACCGGGTATGTGGGAAAATAAAGGGTATGTCAGCAGCACAGGGGGCGTCACAGGACTCTTTGGGGTTATGATCGCTAAGTTTAAATGGAGAGTCCTGCGGTATGTGTTTCTCCTCTTCCTGGAGCTACAATCACACATACACAGACAGACACAAACACGCATGTAATTAAGTTAACACAATCAGGTACACATACGTACACATACGTCAATGAGTAAATGTCAAGGAAACCCCTTTAAGTTAGCATGCTATGCTCCACAGGAAGTGGTGAAAAGAAGCGCTCAAATACTTAAGTTAAAGTACTATACCACAATACTTAATTGAAAAGTCCTTCATTGAAAATTCTCCTTAAAGAGAAACTTAACTCCCTTGTTTTAGCTTTACCACACTTCCCTCACATATTCAACAAGAAGATGCTCGAAGAGACCACATCTCCATCAAGGCCAACAAAATCTTCCCATTATGATTACTTTTATATGCAAAAAGTTCTTTTGACTTGTGGATCCAGAGTACGATGTGGATCCCCTCCAAAATGTAATCACTTCTTCCTCTTGATAGTATCCATCTGTCCCCCTAATTTCATCTAAATCCATCTATACTTTTTGAGATATCCTGCGAACAAACAGACAAACACTGGTGATCACATAATCACCCTGAAGAAAAGGACTGGACCACTATGCTCTACTCACTGTGAGAACGACCTGCTTTTATATGCATTGATAGAGGCGTGGTCCAAATCAAAATGACAGTGACACACATGTACTGTCACATGTCATTGTAGGGGCGTGGATTATATGGCAATGACATGGATTTTGAGATCTGGAGGGAAGCTGCACCATGATTCTTGGTGGAAAAGTACAGCCTTTACCATGATAATTCAGATTGGCACCAGAATCAAACGATAGCTTTATCAAGTGGCTTCACATATAACTTAAGAACTAAAAAAAGTGGATTTAGTGTTAAGTTGCTCTTTAAGTCAAAGTAAATGTAACAATGAAATGTACTCAAGAAATATTATCCAATGACGTTCAGCAAAATTATTCATTAGAATTTTTTTTTTGGTTGTTTCATTTATACACATAAAAAGCTTTAAACATTGAATTTTTAATAGACGCATTTACTTAATTTCCTTAAAAGGAAAAGGGGGAAAAAAAAACAACAAAAAATCTCATATCCTGAGCTTCTGATTCTGGTCAAAGTAAAAGACAGATTCTATTTAGACCACAGGACTAATAAAATTTCATCTTTCTTAAACTGAATGGGGCTCAGAAAACAGCAACATTAAATATTCAACACTCACACCTATTCCACCCAAGAGTGATCATTCACCCTCATGCAGCCATTATCTGAACAATGCAAATTAATGCCTCCACAACTGAGCCTGAGGAGTCTGTGTCTAAAATGAGCTTTGTTACATGTTTTCCTTCCTACTGTGCTTTTACCAGCAGTTCCAATTTACATCCAGAAACAGCCTGACTGCCTGAGAATTTTTTTTAAACTTTATTTATCCTGAGGAAGTTCACTGAGCATTGGATGCTCTTTTGCAGTAATGTCCTGCTCACACACTCATCACACATGTTCACACACCTGGAAGCTGCACAGTACAACCACAGGCTTCTCTTCTGCCACTGAGCAGCTCCATTGGAGCATTTGGGGATTAGGTACCTTGCTCAACGGCACCTCAGTGGTGATAAGGAGGGAGTGGCAGATATTGCTCAATCTCCCTGACCCACATTTCTCCTGCCAGTCTTGAGATTGAACCTTCAGTCACAAGCTCAAGTAAGATGAATAAAACCACAATAATTCTCACTCAATGAAACTAGTTGCCACAAGGTGACAGAGGTAATAAATGTCTCAGGAAAAAAAAACAAAAAAAAAAACTAATACACCAGTGATTCTGAAATCTTTTGAACCAGCTACCAGCTCTGAGGTAATACATCTAAGTACCATCTCACCAACAAGCCTCCAACTCTAAAAATCACAGAAAAACCTCGTGTGTTGTCTGAAATTCAGAGCAATATTTTAAAGTATGAGTGTGAAAAGTTACTGACAACATGGAACAGGAGATTTTCTGCACATGGTACAACTATGTTTTTTTTTTTAACATAAAACTCAAATTCTTAATTAAATTATAAACTAACACCTATAATGTGAACAATTATCTGTACTGAGACTGGTATAAGATCTTTTATGGTGGTCTGCCCCAACTATTGGAATTTTCTCCAAAAAGACCAAAACATGAAGTCTGTTATCTGTCTGAATTCAAGTTAATTGTAAGAGATATTGTAGCTTGGTCCATCAGGTGTTACTCCTGCTTTACTTAATTTATTGTCATGGACTTTCCTTCAGTTTGGTTTTATGTGCTTTTGTGCTTTTAAATTCTTGCTTTTATTTTATATGTAATTTTTTTTTTTTTTAATTATCTTTGTTATAAGTTTCCTTGTTATGTTNCTTTTATTTTATATGTAATTTTTTTTTTTTTTAATTATCTTTGTTATAAGTTTCCTTGTTATGTTATTTTTGCAGTTTTTTTGTATGCAGCTGTTGTGCAAAAGAAATTCTGAATCTCAATTAGATTTCCTGGTTAAATCAATCAATCAATCAAATTACCCACAATAACAGACCCATAGTTTTCAAGTGTTTAGACTCCACAGAAATTTCCAGAGTCATCTAGCAGGAGGGGGCACTTCAAAGTACCACTGATGGCACATGTGCCACAGTTTGAGAACCACCGATATACAAAGTGGCACAAAATGGAAGATAACTGTGTAGAGCCAAGCATAAGTTTTGTTTTTCTGTAAATCAGAAGATTGTGAAGTCGTAAGAGTTGGTTCAAAATGGAAGTGACTATAGTGCAGTAAACACAAAGTAAAGGAAAACCAACAGCTGGAGTGAGATTTAATTTATACAGCAGAAACAGATTTGGTGTTTTAGCTATGTGTAGAAAGAAAAAAGCCAGTGCAAATGTCTCTAAAATGGGGGCTCAGCATGATCTGGATTGTTCTTCTCCACCTGATTTAGGGAAAAATCAGGAAAGCAGAAACTGCTGACGTGGGGAGGATCAATGTCACTGTGGACCATCAGTCAGACAGAAATGTAAATTTAAAAAATATCCAGTGATAACATGTTCATGCAAACAATTTTTGGCAGAATATATTTTTTATTGTCAGATATTTAGGTTCAAATAGCCTCACAAAAAAGCAAAACAAATAGTTTCATCTGATCTTTGCCCATTTCTGTAGGATATTTTTCTGTTTTTTTCTTTGGGTAGAATTTGTATCTAATCAGAGAGTAAAATTGACCCTCCAGAAGAGGACATTCATGCTCACACTGTGTAAACAGTGTTGCTGGATCAGGTGGTTGCGGACACCAAAAATATAAATTTACATATGCATGACCAACACAGGTGCACGCTGTTGGGTTTTTCTGCCACTGACACTGGCCATGTTCACCAGCTGATGATGGTAGAAGGTGGTGTTTGATGCTAAAAGAGTCATTTCTGAGGTGTGAGACAGACTCTTGGTGAAATCAGGCCACTGTGTGCTGTTCAGTGTCACAACGCGACTAGTTTCTAAGAACATATAGGCACAGAATGGCCAGGAGTCAACGGGGAGGAAATGGTTTGTTTAACTGTGTCTCTGTGAGCAGCAACGATATTTCTGACTACAAGATTAATTTCACTTTTCTTCTCAGCCTGCAGAAGAATTTGCTGCATAATTTGAATTCTTTACAAAGCAGCACTATTGAGCTGAGCTACAGCCTGAGAAAACTTCAAACTCTTTCTAAGTAACAGAAAAACTCTAAAGCTCTTGTTAAAGTTCTTGTTGGTGCACAGGGTGACAACATGATTTCTTTATCAAATACTTTGTATCAGCATCATCTCTGCTACGCATTAGTGTTTGTGTTTTACTGTACAGCAACTCCATTAATGTGCCTGCTGTCCAAGCATTTAGTCTGAGATTCTTGATCCTTATCTGGACCAAACTGCACATTTATTACAGTTCATAGTCTATCATGGGATAAATATGCCTGATTTTTTGTTCCATTGAGATTGGTATATTAATTAAGAAAAATATCAAAAAATGCATTGCAATGCTATGTAATTTAAAAAAAATCATTTTAAAAATTCCTGGATATGGAGCCACATCAAAAGGTTTCTTCCCTGGGCCATGCCCCATCCTTCTACCAAGTTTCATCAAAACTGGTTAAAAACTTTCTGAGTAATTCTGCTAAAAACAAAACAACAAAAAACCCCCAACAGAGTGAAAACATAACCTCCTTGGCAGACTTAGTTATGTTGATCTCGGTGAGGAGCTCTTATAAACAGCTAAACAAACTTGCAAATGCAGCTCAGCATGTTTATGAAACATCCTGGGATAACAGAAATCTATATGCAAGGACCGTGACATACTGTGGATGCAGACCAAAGAAACTACCTGCTCTTGAAAATGACACAAAGTGAAATGCCAACCTGCTCTGCAGGAGGCTTGACGTGCAGATTTCCCCAGCAGACCATGAGACTGAGATAAATATTGCAGAGTAATTGAATCACTCTGATTATTTCCTCTGGAGGAACAGGACAGAACATCCATGCCTGCAAGGCTGAGCACAGACTGCCCTTCCTTTCTTTAAGTCAGGCTTTCTGGGATGTCTGAGTGTTGTTCTTGTACACTGTGGGGTCACCTTCTAAAAAGAAAGCCCACTTGGAGAGGAGACCCTGGCCCAGCAGGACCTCAGAGTCAGAGTTACTTCCTTCTCAACACAGCCTGACCTCCTGAGAGGGTGAGGGGACCGAAGCCCTCCTCCCTCTTCTGTTACGTAAGCCTGCTTCCACTTGCCAGATTTGTTTAAAATTTGGTTGTGTGAAGCACAGAGAGTACAGGGCCAGCAGAGGAAGTGGTTGCTACAGAGCCACAATCTCAGATAACAGAATAGAGGAAGTGTGAGAAATGGACAGAGAAATGTCCAGGTGAAAAAATACATAATTCCAGTGAATTAAAAATACATTCATAATTGTGATCACACAGCAAGGAAAAGTAAAGATGATGCTAAATAGAAAGTTATATTGTGAAAACCCAGGCAACAATGTAAGAACACCCCAGTCGTTACAAAATCAGAACAATTCTGGACTTCTCCAAAACAGAAGTCCAGAAGCAACTCCTCCTGCACAAACCCGTCACTCCGATAACAAAGGTTAACCTGCATCTCACGAGGTTGTGTGTCTACTTAAAACACCACTAAGACCCCAAATATGATATGAACCTGTCCACAGAGACGTACCTGAGTCCACCGCTGGTGCTGCAGAGACACACACTCCTGCTGATATCTCCAGTTAAAGTAACTTCCCACAGTCAAGCTGTCATTTTGAGGCTTTTACACAGAAAAAATCCTCTATCCTCAGGCTTCTCTTTCCTTCTCCCGTCCCCTTCCCTGTGTTTTTTCAGCAGCTGCCTCTCTTTCACTCCTGGGAGCTTTGACCATTTAAGGAGAAGGCTCTGTATGCTTCTTTGGACTGCCGTGGAGTCTGTGTGTGTGTGTGTGTGTGTGTGTGTGTGCATGAGTGTGTGTCNGCCGTGGAGTCTGTGTGTGTGTGTGTGTGTGTGTGTGTGCATGAGTGTGTGTCTGTTCTCAGGCTGCTCCTCCACCACTTTGATTGATCATCCTCAGAATGAACTAAAATTGGAGAAAGCTCCAGTATGTATGTTGTTGTTTCTACTGTGATTATTTTGTTAATCATGAGTGGAAGCAACGTCTCAGACAGTGGGAGAATTTTTTTTTGTGTGTGCATGTTTCTGAGAAATAGATAGAGATCATGTCCATACCCTCTGTGTTTAGTTTAACAGCTAACTGGGAGTCACGCATCCATTTCCGATCTCTCGAAGTTCATTACTGTTTAGTAAGCTGCAGTGTCAAACTGTTGTTATTTTATTTTTTTGCAGTCTTTTAGCAGTTAGAAAAAAATACTAGTCACGTTGTCTGTTCATATATAAAATTCAATGTTCAATATTTAAAATACTTTCAGCTGTGTCTGTTAGTTTGCATGTTTGTTAGTAGGATTACTCAAAACTTGGTGGAAGGGAGGGGCATAGGCCAGGAAAGAGCCCATTACATTTTGGTGCAGATCTGGATCCAGGGGTGTATCCAGGAATTTTAATTTGATTTCTTAACATTGGGAAGATAGGGTGTTTTTCAATATTTTGTCAATTTCTTCAAAGGAAATACAGTAATGAAAAAATCAAGCACATTTATCCCATGATGGATTAGGTGCAGTTTGTTCTGGATCTGTATACGGATTGGACAGACTAAAATACTGCATGTGCTTGAACAGAGAATAAATGAAAATGGTATAGTGACAAATGGAGCTAATAACATGAAACAGCCAGTAATGTGTAGCTGAGAAGATGCTGATTCGTAGTATGCAAACAGTTTTCACGTGCCTTTAATATTATGAAGAGAGATCCAACATAATACTGTGTTTAATATAGTTGTTTTCTCTCTAGGCCAGTATTAAAAGAATACAAATTTTGTCAGGACTTGTCAGCCTTGGCAGAGGTCTAATGATGATGATAATGCTGTTCTAGTTTTCTTATGTTGAACCTTGATTTGAGCATTTCCTGAGGTAAACATCTTGTAATGATCTTGTTTAGGCATTGTTAATGTGTTGTAGAACAGAGTTAAAATGATTAACTCCACATTGACAAGATCAAAAGAACGCTGTTATCACTACAGCACGTCTAACATTTCCTATGTTTCTAGATACAAACCAACACACATTCACACATAAAACATACATTTAGGATGAAGTTCTGCTTCTATATACAGATATAAAATATTATTTTGCAGTAACAGAGCACGAGGAAAGACTCACCTTGCTGCAGCTCCCTCGTCCTCTGCCACCTGTTGGACCCAGTGCACAAACAGTTGATTTGCATTTAACAGGAAGGCATGTGCAATGCAAATGACTTGGCATAGTTAAAAAAAGAAAAAGAGAGAGTGGGGCAGAGAGAGAGACAGACAGAGAGAGAGAGAGAGAGAGAGAGAGAGAGAGAGAGAGAGAGAGAGAGAGTGGTAACAGCAAAAAATAAAAAAAGAATTGAGTGTACTACGAGAGGTTGTTACTGTGATACTTATCTGACTGGTAGACCTGAACTCTTGTCTCAGGAAGTAGCTCACCCCCTACCTCCATAACTAGGGCAACAATAACCTGGCAACCATTTCTACTGCATGAGGTGCTTGATCCACTGGTTGAAAGCTCTTGGCCTGATGAAAGGCTATTGTGTCGTCATCTGCTTTCAGGAAAGGGTCAGTAATATCATCTTACCAAGCAAAGGGCTAAACAGCAATAACTTGCAGACATTATGAAGAGCACCATGAGTGCTGAATAGTAATTTGTCATTTTAAAAGGTGTATAATACAAATACTGTAGTTTTACTGGAATTACTGAAGAGCTATGAATGGGTTGTTAGAGAGTGCCAACAATGCTATGTGCTATGCTATATATATATATATATATATATACAGTAGATAAGATATAGATATAGATAGACATATTCTCNTATGCTATATATATATATATATATATATATACAGTAGATAAGATATAGATATAGATAGACATATTCTCCAAACAATACTTACTATATACACTCGAGTATAAGCCAAGTTTTCAAGTTTTTATTACCAAATTTTACTAAGGAAATCGGGGGGTCAACTTATACACAAGAAATTCAAATTTGATCCCAGAAAACAAAATTTCCAGGGGTGGATATATACCCATTACCACTATCCATGGAAAATAGTTTAAATCATACCTTAGAATGAGATATTTCCTGACAAAACATCTTCCAGCATATCTTATGGTGGCCAGTAAGCTCTGTTGTGATAGGTCAGTTACAGTAATCAGCTGCTGAAATAAATATCATGTTTACCGGTACATGGAATATTTTCAGAAAATCACAGGAATAGACAATACCCATAAAAACAGGTAATTTGCTAAAATAAATAAATTGATGGAACAACATCAAGGGGTCACCTTATATACAGGTTTCTTTAAAAATCTAAATTTGCAGGTCAAAATTTGGGGGTTGGCTTATACACGAGATTATACTCGAGTATATATGGTACATTTGTGTTTTCTTGCCAAAAGCTTTGAGTTCATCCTAACGAGATATTCACTTTTGTTTTCCACTCTCATTTTTCAATACCCCCATTAAAGAGTACACAGTTTACAGGCCAGACTACACACAATTTCCACACACACAAAGCAATAATAGACCCTTTGTTATCTAAATATTATACACTTACATTCACTGACTCTCCAATACTTTTATTCACCAGCACCACAAACCTGACAGCGTCTTGTGTAAAGCAGAAACATAAAACCTAAACCAACTTTTATTCTTTGTAATGTTATGGTGATATGTCCAGTGTAGATTTAAAATCTCATATTAAAGTTTTTTACTGGTATACAGCAGATGGAGGAGGGGGATAAAACAGCTTTAAAAGCCTTAATGGAGGCAAAGTCTGTACTCTAGATGGCATCAACAATACACCAGAATGAGCAAGACGTTTAATATCTCAGCATTTACTTTGTGTATTCATTTTGTTTTAATGGTTGAGAAATATAACTTCATAGTAATAATTTTATGCTAGAACCTATGGCTGATTTTATAGGAAGAGCTCTTCATAAAATGATACCATCTGTGCAATGACAAACAATTATACTACACACTATTCATGTCTTTATAGGCAAGGTAATATCAAACTGGACTTTGCTGCATATGCATCAGCTGTTATCAGTTTAATGTCTAGCATCAAATCTTTACTCTTCATACTACTGCAGTGGTTCATTTGGCAAATCACACAAACAGGCTCATAAGAGCTCAGGCTGGTGTGTACTGTGCAACATAAACTTTACACAGAGGGCAATAAAGCAGCTAACAAGTGAACCTGGAGAACGACTACTGTTCATCTAACATATCACTTCCCCCTCTGAGGCCACCCACTGCTTCAAATAACCTCAACATACTCCAAACCCCTCAACATCACAAATAAACAGCATGATGTAGAGCTTAGCCTCTTAATCCTGGGAGGGAAGAATTTGGAATTCTTATTCTTGTTCATGCTAAAATATCTGTCACAATCCTTATGAAAGGCTTGGCGAAAAGGGAAAAAGCTGAAGAAACATGTCTCATTTTGGAAAATAAGCAATAAAATAGCTAAATTCTGATTTGCATCGCTACACATACAGCAGCATGTAGTAGTTTTCTGGTGTTTACAAGGAACAGAAATAAATGAACATTTGGGGATTTTGTTGATAAGAAAGAAAAAGAAAAAAAGAGCTTTAGATAAAAAAAAAAAGCTTACAAATGTGTTTGCTATCAGTCCCAATAGAGATAATATAAACTTTTGTGATTCTTTTAAGGATATAGTTAGGTCTAGTATTTTATTCACATTTTAAGCATTTGCACTCTGCTATTATACCTGCAGTAAAGCCCTGCACTGTGTACTTTACTTGCAGAATGAGCACTGTGAGTTTTGGATAAACTTGTGTCTCATGTCTTAGAAATATTCAGACACGTAAAAATAGTTTGCACCACAGACACTGGTTTATAAGAAAGTATGATTTACATCAAATCATAAAATTAAATAAATGAACAACTCTTAAAATGCTATCAATTATAAAGAACTATTTCAAAGATTTGATACTTCTTGCTACACTGAGAAATCACGTTGACCTCTCCTAATTTTCCATGAGTCCTATAATAAATAACAGGCCCCCCCTCCGACTTTCTGTCTTCCTCTTAACAGTACCAGCTGTTGTGTACAATGTAAGTATCCTCTGTGTCTATTTTCAGACATCCTCAGGGATTATTAGTAAAAACAGAAGTAGCTTTAATTCATCTATGCCACCCACTTCACCTCATACTGCAACTATGATACACTGAAGCTGTATTTCTGTAATACTGCCATCATACCATTCATGGGTAGCTGTGGAGGCTCACTGACTTCTAGGATTAGAGGAGGTGGAGGGGTGTTCTCGACTTTATCTCCATCTTTAGTTTCCATGAAAGACTCAGATGGAAATCCTGCAGAGTCTGATGTGGGATCAGTTGGCTCTCTGGGATCTGGTGACTTCAGAAAAATGCAGACAGAGAGGAAAAGATTGATTGCTGCCTTCAGAGTTTATAGATTAATTCCATGTGTTTCATTGTGATGGAGCCATTCTGTGAAAAAATACTGATCGTTTCTACAATATTACTACTATAAAAGCTCAGAAATTGCATTTAACACTGTAGCACAAAATAGACAAAATTAATGTGGCAACTTAAATGAATCTTAGAATTCAGGTATAATGGCTTATAAAAGATTATAATAGTTCTTAAATTAACTTTTGTCACTGCATACATAGCTTCCAGTCTGGAGTACATGTGTGCATTTGTGTGGTAAGTGTGCAAATAATGTGCAAAAACACACTCATTTCCATTCAAACATAACTGGACAAATAAACTGATCAAACAAATTTGACAAGTTCATATTTCCAGAAGTGTTATCAGCTCTAACGAGGAAATTAATCCTCTTCCATGAGAATAAACATCTTCATGGAGTAGGTTGACATGACATTTGGATGAATCACAAATTCAAGTCTTAGTTCTCTACTTTCTGGCGAGGGTTCAATGTTCACAAAAACTGACTGAACCCCCTAATCAATAGCAAAAATACATTAGGTCACATTAAAGTTTCACAGCTATTATCTTTGACTGTGACAGTAGATTGAGAGGAATAGAGCTTTTATAGCATTTCCACATTTTTTTTATTTGAATTTGGGTTAACATACTGTATGTAAGTCTTTATACATACATGTACCAATACATGCATGTTTAGCTAATATGTCTGCTGTGGCTACCTTGACCTCCATCCTTTTTTCATCAAGATCCTTAAAACTACAATTAACCTTTACTGTTAGTACAATGTAATTTAAAAGGGGATTTTTTTTTTTGTAATACAGACAAACCTGAGTTGGATGTTTTTCAGTGATTCTCGCCTCCAGAACGCTCAGCTGATTGTCTGTGTCTGCTGCTCGGCCCAGAGCCTCCTCCACCCTCTGAGCGATGCTCTCCATCTTCACTTTGACCTGGCTGACTCTCTGCTCACTCTCTCTCACCAGCTCAGCGGTCTCCAGGGCACTGCTGACCATGGCCTCCATCCTTCTCAGAGTCACCAGAAGTCTGTCTCCAGTCACCTGAAACTGAACCTGTTCTTCTTCTGTGTTCTCCACAGGGTCTGTGGCCACAGCTGCATCCCTCAGATCTTTCACTAACTTTTCTCCAGCTCCCTCTGGTTCTTCTTGTTCAGTGTTGGTAGCCTTGTCTAGAAGAAGAACTCCTACACCAACTGAACTGGTTTTACGTTCAGCAACACACTCCTGTGCAAATCTTAGAGAATCTTGCCGGTGGCAGACCTGCTCTCTCATATCAGTAATTGTCTGCTCTGCTTGCTGGAGTTTGGCTCGTGTCTCAGACAGCGTCTGGCTCAACTGGGTTTCTCCTGTTTGGGCCTTAGCCCCGTCTGCATTGAGAGCTTTCCACCAGTTCACCACTGCCACTTTCCTGGTCTCCTGAGTCTGTGTCTGGTTGCCAGTCTGGCTTTGCTTTTTCTCCTGCTCCCAGGCTCTCCACCTCTCCTCCACCTTCTCCCCTCTCTCCTCCCACACAGACTTCTGCAGCTCCAACTCCTGCAGCCTGAAACCACCATCAGAGCCTTGTAAACACCCTCCTAACACAATGTTATGTGTCGTTACCAAGGGGCCCTAAAACTGCACTTATCCTTGATAGCTTCATAGACACAAAAGATACTGCCTCACATATATTATGTAATGGAGATGCCCATAAATACACTGTCAAGACCAGACACTCCTTTTATTAGCCAGAGTAAGCTTCTCTGAACAGAGACTAATATCAACGAAATCCAGTTTGTTACCATAACAGGAGAAAGAGATGTAAAAACTCACATACACATTGACAAGCTGCTGCTTGATGCTTTGTTGCTGCTGGCGGTGGGGAAAAGGCCTTTCCTGTATTTCCACAGAAGCAGACTCCTGTGTGTGAGACAACAGAGGAGAAATAAGGCAGATCTAAATAAGTGCGTGGGTTTATGCATAATTACATGAATTTATATGGTTATCATCCTCTTTAGAGAGGTTAAGGGGCTTGGCTACTCTCTCCTCACCCTCTCAGGATACTTATTGTGGAGAAGGTGAGCTAGTTCAGCAGACTTGATCCTGTGAATGATGCTCTGAAAACCATCCGTGTGAGTGTGAAGAGACGGGATGTTTAATTCGTCCAGTGTTCCGTGATGCTGCAGCAGACAGGGAAAAGGCAGCAGTAACTTCAAACACAGACACAGACAGTACCATGCAGCAACAATCTGTGGACAGGGAGCGCTGCCTACCTGCTGCATATCCTGCATCTCACTCTGCAGAGAGCGGTGGTTTGGTGGATCTCGACTGTAGAGACTATGAGGACTGATACAGTGTTTGTCATACCTTTCAGCGACAGATGAAAGAAATCACACTGAAGCGCAGAAAACCTACTGAACTCACAGCTAAAGCAATTTATACACAATTAGTTAAGGTACTGCCTTAATTCTTATATATGCCTTGGACATTACTTCAATTCTTATTTGTCTTTCTTTCAAATATCACGATATGACATCAGTATATATTCAAGTTTATGCTCCTTATTAACAAATATACAGCTTATAGTAATTTTATTGTTGTTACACATAAGAAATATTGCATAAAGACAGAAATACCTCAAAAGAACTTGGTGTGAATGTTCCTGTAACCTCATCATCTCTGACTGCAGACCCTTCAATGCCAGAACACAGTTAATGTTCACACAGTTAGCTAACACACAGTTAGTTAATTAACTAATTTGGCAAAATGTACAAACAAAGAATTTAACATTATCACATGTGGGAAATATACTTCAAATCTTCATAGATTTTTTTTACATGTCCTGATATTATGGCAAGTTCCACTTTAAAAGTCATGATATTAGTGCTGTTATATGTCATTTCAGGGTTTACGGTGTAAGAAGTCAACTGACTTGACAGTTTTGGTAAGATATACTTTTATTAATGCATTTCACCAAATCTCCCGTTAAGTTCTCTAAATTGACATGAAGCTATCTTTTGAACCAATTACAATCACTCTTTGACAACATGTCAAACATACCTCAATGATGTTGTGATTTTCCACATGAGAGTTCTTCATCTTATCCATAAGAATATCTTTCTACATATAAACATATAGAAATGAAGTTATGTTAGTCTAGGTTTTTGTTCATTTTTGTGATGAACTGAAAAATAAAACATGATACTGTTATTATAATACCAACCTTAGTGATTTCTCTGTCTCTTAAAGTCAGCATAACAAGGGTTTCCTCAAGTTCTGCCTGCAAACATTTAAATTATTTAACTCAAAGTACAAATTTGTAACTTACAGTAGAGACAGACAGGAATGTTTTAATGAAATGTTCCTACCCTCAACTCAGTGTTAACCTTCCTCAGTTTGTTGATGCTATCTTCAGAACATGTCCTTTCAAAGGTGAGTTTTTCATTCTGTGTGGGCATGAGGAACATTTCATCAAATAAAAAGTACATCAGCTTCACTTTTCTGAAAGCAACACATTCATTTTCAAAGAGCAACTACTGGAATGTCTCAAACCTCATATCTCAGCATATGGACTTATATTTAACATGAATTAATTACCTTATCTTCAAGTCTTCTAATGTGAACTTTCAGACAATCAATCTCATTGCTCTAAAGGCAAAAAAAAAAAAAAAAAAAAAAAAAAAAAAGATTTCACATAAATAGTTGCCATTAAAAAAACATGAATTATTATTTCTCATTTCACCACAGTAGGTAGCTTTATATCTACATTGTACCAGTTTGGTGTAGCTGCTCTGGGTGCGGCTAACTCTATCCTGAGCCTCTTTAAATGCCCGCCGGGTCTCCTCCAGCTCCTCCGTCAGGGATCTGGTCCTCACTGCTGATCTCTGGGCACTACAGATACCATAAATCATCAGGGCTTTGTTTGATTCAACACAAGACGCATCTCTACTCGTACCCAAAAATAGTAAAGACAGAGTAAGAAAAGAGATTTTTTTTTCTATCCCCAAATATGAGCTTATGGCAGGGAAGGATAAAGCGTTATCCTCCCCATTATAGACATTATCTGAAATAGTATGGGTTAGTTATATATAATAAAGAGCATTATACACAACTTAATTTGTGTACCATATGTAATAGACTGCAATTCATTTTTTAAAATCTTTTTTTCTTGTCCGTAGTTAAATATTGTTTTAAATGATGTAATGTTGTTTGGAAAGGTGCACTCAACAGATGAATGAATGAATGAATGAATGAATGAATGAATGAATGAATGATAAATGCATAAAATAAAAACATGATGTATATGATATTGGCTGTGTTTTTGGAAGAACACAAACTTCTCACTGAAGATGGTGACAGATAAAAACTACGAGCTATGATTGATGATGAAGAGACACGGAAGCCTCATCTTTCACCTGGCCAGTTTTGCTCGTAGCTCAGTGATCTCCAGAGTGAGCTGAAGATTCACGTCTTCACACTGAGCCACCGTCCTCAACAGGCTGCTGTTCTGCTCGCTGAGCTTGTGGTGAGCGTGCTTTAGTTCAGCCACTGTTCCCAACAGGTCCTTTGCATCACTGAGGACAAAGGATCATTTGGTGAATTATGGATTACTCAACAAGTGTGGCAAAGCATTGAAAAGGGGTAAGTACATGCATGAGAAAAAGGAGTAGAATAACTAACCAGGTACACTGGTGACTTTCTGAAGAACCATCTTTGCTTTGAGGACTTGAGAAATCCAGCCCTGAAACCAAGTCTGCTTTATTGAATGACCTTTGGATGTGACTATTCCATTTCTCAGAGACAAAAAAAAAATAAAAATAAAATAAAATAAAAGACATAACCTACCATTTACAGGCACTTTAGAAGGCAATGATACATGGCTGCCATCCACATCCAGACTAGAAAAGAGGGAGAATTGCAAATGCAGATTGAAGTAAGACCTAATCAGCAATACTTTGTCATGATGACATCAAATCCTGTTCTTGCTCACACATCACATTCATCTAATAAAGGTTAAATGACCTGTATACCTCCTCTCTGTCATTTCAGAATCTGCCATTCCTCATCTGTCCAACAGCAGCCTCCTCTGAGTTTCCCAACTCAACTTTTCACCTGAACCACAAACCTGCTCCGTTCCCTCATCAGCCCCTTTAAGTATATACCAGCCCCAATATACAGCACAATATACAATATACAGTACCAACCCCTTACTACCTGCTGGTTAATCTCAGTAGCCTTCTGCTCTCATTTTCCAGCCTTAGTTACATTTATCTGCCTTCCTCCCTGCCTCCATTTATGAGCGATAGTTGCCTTTTTGCTACGAGTACAAGGCCTTTGACTTAGTAAAGACTGTTTTAGCCTTAACTGTCTGTCTGCTGAGTCTGCCTCAAGGTCTGACCATTGTGAGCACTTGTTACAATGCACTAGTTGGAAACAAATAAAATGAGAAGGGATGAATAGGGAATTAATGGAGACTTGATATTCTTGATGCTGCCTGAGGATGATTGTTAAGCTTTAGTACATCTCTTGTCTTGCATGTAAATCACAATCACTTTGTTTTGTTTTGCTATTAAAGTGTCTTGGTTCATACCTATAAATTAAGTTTGATCCTCTGTTTTACAGAGTAACTTTTTTAATTTCTGAAGGTGATACAAATTTACCCTCTTCTATTTTATATACATACTGATTTTAATGGTGTGTAGCAAGGGCAGGCATTGTGGTGTAGGTGGTAATGAATTATGGCTCTGAGTTTTTACATTATTAAGTTATACATTTAGTCTACAGAGAGTTACTATTTCTGCTAAATCCCTATTAAAAATCAAAATCCAAGTAGAATTACATAACACTGGGAAAAAAAGAAAAAAATGTCACAATTATAGTATGTTATGAATATCTGTAGCCACACTAAACTTTGACTAGCAGTTGAAAATATGATCTGATGACATTGATGACTGATTTAGCTCTTCATGTACTGCATTGCATTTCAGTTTCCACACCATATGCCATCTAGATTCATGTTGATCTGGATCTCATCAGTTCTGTTTAGGCTCACCTGTCCTGGCTGCACTGGGCGATCCATTCCCTCATGGTTGAGTGGAATGTTTCTCTGCTCACAAATGGATCCTGACAATCCGGGTCAAGTAAGCATTGCAGGGCAGCCAGTCTGTCCTGCTCAGAACTCTGAGCCGTCATACTCTGCAGATACTGCATGATGGCGGAGGCTGACACCTCTCCTGATGACAACATAGAATCAGGAGCAAATGAAATAAAAACCAACGCAAAATTTGAATCAGTTTGCAGAGATCAATGTCAGTCTTTGTACCTGTGTTGGTGGTATTACAAGTATTATACATAATATCAAGGAGTTCATATTCAGAGAATCCATTTGTGTCCTTATTGTCCTCAACCAAATCCCTGGTCCCACAGCCAGGTGGCTCCCACCCTTAACATTTAGAAATGAGTGAGACTTACTACACAATCACATAAAGGGAGTACAAATGTAAATCGAGGGTATGTACTGTTGATATTTATTTGATATTTTATGCAGGAGCATGTATTTGTGACACCTACCATCACTGCTATCAGACATTGGGTTTAGTTTGTGAAGGAGACTTCTGAGTCCCTGGAGAGCAAAGGCAGGAATGGACTGTCACTGTTCCTACATGGGCTGACAACATATTTACTTTCAGTTTTCATGTAACATAGCTGGAGGCCATAACTTAGGGGAGAAATAAAGGCACAAGTATTTAAACTACACAATAAAATAGATAAATATGTGAATCTACAGTTTTTAAATAATCTCTAATAAGAAAATAAGTGACTACAGATATGCTTTTAATGGTTTTATATTGTAATTGATTGTAATTGTGATTCAGTGGGCAACATCTCATTTTCTTGTTAACTTGTTATCTTTGAATATATAGAAAATGTAAAGTTCAAAGGTCAATAATAACAGCAACAAAGCTAAAATAAAATTAAAACTAAAATACATGCAAAAAGAGCCCTGAATATCTCAGAACAAATCTCAATAGTTTATATCTGTTTAAATACAGTGATGACAGTTTCCCATGCAATATTATGAACACTGACACTAAAAAGAACATATCTTATAGTTATGCAATCACCTTACACCTTCTGTAAAGCAGTTACAAGTCATGCAAATAAATTCTTACGTCTTAGTCCAGCACAGCTCTTCTGAAAGAAAAAAGATTGAGAAATATTAAATGAGAACCTATTGCTAGCTGATATTTGGCTAACCCTCCACTGGTTGACAGTGATGTTAGCAAAAGAAGTATACAAAATGTCCTTAAATTAGCATATTCCTTGCTTGTTTTCACTGCTTCACATCAAAACCAGCTGCTTCACATCAAAACCCCCCACCCCTCCCTGCCTCCTTTTACTCCGCCTACTCCTGCCAAAATACTGCCAAGCAGAGCTCTGTAACAATGATGCAACGATTTTCATTTAAATTCATCAGTTTAACATATCAAATGGACAGTCTGCATTGCAGCTTGGACAACATTGATACCAAGCAGATAAACATAAAGACAGAGATGTACAAATGACTTAAACTTTTCATTTGACCATTTAATTTCTTTCATTGCACATTACATTTTACTTTCATTCTAATGGGAAATTGAAAAGAGATGATGAAAAGTTTCTTTCTATTTATAGGCTTAGGGTTCTATTTATTATTACAGAAAGTGCACAGATATGTAGTGTCTCATATGTGGCATAAAAGAATTTTTATTTTCTTGGATTTATCAGAAACGTTAAATTTAGAAATTTCTAGAAATGTATCTCTATATAATTACGGGATTGAACAAGATGTATTATATCATTTGGAATACCTTTACTCTTATTTAAGTTGAATTAAAATCCCTATAATGAATGTGCATGTTTTTTTTTGTTTTTTTAAAATATTATATAACAGTAATGCCACTAAATAATCCATCAACTGATATACATGATCAATACCTTTTTGATGCCATTTGTAAAGAGGTGAGTGGTGTCAGCACTGTTCCAGAGTAAAACTTGTGGAGAAAAGATCTTCTAAGAAAGAGCCTGCTAGTGGAACTGGAATTTTAAACTTAAATTTTAACTTGATAATAACTTATTTGGCAAAAAAAAAAAAAAAAAAAAGGAGATGGTATAGCCATGAACAAGGAGTGACCTGACATTTTTAGCTAGTTTTAGTTTATCTTAAAACTATAGTCACAAAAATCTAAAACTTCAGATTTGTTGTTCTGAAAGAATAGACTATTTGATTGTCTTTTCTCTTCTCTGTTTTTACAAAGTAAATTTAGAATTTTGAGTGCTTTGCATAGTAACAACAAAAAAAGCGTCGTATTAAGACAGCGGACCTTACCAGAAAACCGGAAGCTGTTCGATGTCACGTCACTGATTCCTAGCGGAAGCATGAAGTAGCTAACAGCGGTCAAACTGCATTAATATAATTTTTCATAAATAAAGCGCAAGTGGATTTTGCCTCAGTCAAGATGTCTCGGGGTTCTATTGAAATCCCTTTACGGGACACGGATGAGGTAAAACGTGTTTAATGTGAAATCTAGCGTTGTTTGGTATGTTTTTGTTGAAGTGAAACCTCGCCGTGTTGTTAGCTGCTAGCTTTAGCTTTCAGTAGCTCATGTACTGTGTATCTGTGTTGGGCTTCGTTGACTTTTGCATGTGGACCATTAAAATAATGCAGGGGCCTGTCTGATTAATAACATCACCAAACAGGCTGTAATGGGACCTCAAGTGCTAACTTATAACTTACATTAGTTACCAGTACTGATATTTGCGCGTTAAAGCTGCTAATAGCCTGATTTACACACTGAATGTGTCCCATTTCCAAGTAAATTCTTATATAGGTTCCAGGTTCCTTTAGAGGTAGAAAATAGGTCTTAGCATGGTATGAAATTTCAAAACTCCCACAACTATCTTCTACCAAAATCAATTATATAAATCTGCATTGCTTGTGATTTTATACATCAAATACCTTTTATTGGGCATAGAGAGCAATGGTTATGTAAAAACAACTGTACCACAGCTTAAGCATACATTCATTTTAAATTCAAACGGTACAACAACATTTGGAGCTTTTATCTTAGCTTATCTTAGCTTTTTATTTTATGCATTTTTAATTTTTAAACATATACTTATAAACTGGAATAAATGGTGTCCTGCAGGTTATTGAGCTTGACTTTGACCAGCTGCCAGAAGGAGATGAGGTTATCAGTATCCTGAAGCAGGAACATACACAGCTTCACATATGGATTGCATTGGCGGTGAGGCACTGCAACATTTTTGACTAATTAAAATGCTGTAATAATGGACTGATTGTTAGTTAGAGAAAAAGTTAATAAAATCCAGATATCATTTATTGTTTCATAAGATCAAGTTGACTATTTCCCCACTCGTAACACTTTATGCACTTTATGAATCACATCTTCTTTACAGCTGGAGTACTACAAGCAGGGCAAAACAGAGGACTTTGTCAAATTGCTTGAGGCAGCCCGTATTGATGGAAATCTAGACTACAGAGACCATGAGAAGGATCAGATGACCTGTTTGGACACACTGGCAGCTTACTATGTCCAGCAAGCACGCAAAGAGAAAAATAAAGATGCAAAGAAAGAGCTTATCACACAGGCAACGCTGCTCTACACCATGGCAGACAAGATCATTATGTATGATCAGGTAAGAAAACTGTCAGCAAGAGCAGAAAACAATGTGGAGGGATTCCAGTGGCCTCAAGTATTTTAAGTTAATATAACATTCTGTTGTTTCAATCAGAACCACTTGTTGGGAAGAGCATGTTTCTGCCTTCTGGAGGGAGATAAGATGGACCAAGCAGATGCCCAGTTCCACTTTGTCCTCAACCAGTCCACCAATAACATCCCTGCTTTGCTCGGCAAGTTGAATATAGAAAGAAAAAGGTTTATCAAGAAGACTGCAGTTGATTCATTGGAATAATCACACCAATGTTGCTCAACAGGAAAGGCATGCATCTCCTTCAACAAAAAGGATTACAGAGGAGCACTGGCATACTACAAAAAAGCTCTACGTACAAACCCTGGCTGCCCAGGTAAACACATTGTTGTATCAGTTAGAATCCTGTATTTCTGATTACTACTACTGCTACTTGTCCTTATTACTAGTAGTAGCAGTAGTATGACTAGCATATCATTTCACATACAAGGCAATGCGGCTCAATGTACTTTACAGTCACAGACATCCCTAACTTGTCTCCTGTCTATCCCTGACTAGCTGAAGTAAGGCTGGGGATGGGCCACTGTTTTGTCAAGCTCAATAAACTGGAGAAAGCCCGTTTGGCTTTTGGTCGAGCACTGGAGCTCAATTCTAAGTGTGTGGGCGCCCTTGTTGGCTTAGCAGTACTTGAGCTCAACAACAAGGAGGCAGATTCCATCAAAAATGGAGTGCAGCTCCTTTCTCGGGCCTATACCATTGACCCCAGCAACCCCATGGTGCTCAACCACCTTGCCAATCACTTCTTCTTCAAAAAGGTAGTAGCTAATCTGGTTGTCCTTTGAATGATGTGCTATCTGTCACAGGTCTAAACCTGAGTATAATTTAATTGCCTTTGATTTTATACTTTGACAACTAGGACTACAGTAAAGTGCAGCATCTGGCTCTCCATGCTTTCCATAACACAGAGGTAGAAGCCATGCAGGCTGAGAGCTGCTACCAGTTAGCTCGCTCCTTTCATGTGCAGGTAAGAGCTGAAACAATACTTGGGCAGCCTAGTGTTTGTTTTGTATTCCATCATTTAATGATTCTCTCTCTCTCTCTCTCTCTCTTTTTAGGAGGACTATGACCAAGCCTTTCAGTATTACTACCAGGCCACTCAGTTTGCGTCATCCACCTTTGTATTGCCTTTCTTTGGCTTGGGACAGATGTATGTGTATCGAAGAGACAAGGAGAATGCAGCACAGTGCTTTGAAAAGGTTTTAAAGGCCTACCCCAACAACTACGAAACCATGAAGATTCTGGGGTCTCTCTATGCGACATCTGATGATCAGGAAAAGAGGGACATTGCCAAAGTACGTACCTTAGGCAGATTGTCTATTAAAGTTGTTACCACTTGGCTTATATAGGATTTTGCTGATCTAACTAGACTGGTAGTTCAGAAAACTGGCCTAGATTTACCTTTGCGGAATACAGTTTAATTACTTTTCAGGGATATTTGTAAATTTGCAAATCAGAGAAATGTCGCTGTTCTCCACTAGGGTCATTTGAAAAAGGTAACAGAGCAATACCCAGATGACGTGGAGGCGTGGATTGAGCTGGCTCAGATTCTGGAGCAGACTGACATCCAAGGAGCCCTGTCTGCATACGGCACAGCCACCCGCATCCTGCAGGAGAAGGTGCAGGCTGACGTTCCCCCTGAAATCCTCAACAACTTGGGAGCGCTTCACTTCAGACTGGGCAACCTGGGAGAGGCAAAGGTAGCTAGCAGTTTACAATACAACTACTATAGCCTGGCATCCTACAATATTCCTGACTAGGGAATTCATTACCTACTGCAACAACAAGTATAGTTAGCATGCTAGATCAAACTGAGAAGACTGTAGCTGTGTCCAACAAAAGTGCTATTTGAAGGTTGGGTCGTTTCCTCTCTACAGAAATACTTTCTTGCATCTCTGGAGCGCGCCAAAGCTGAGGGAGAGCATGACGAGCATTACTACAACGCCATTTCTGTCACCACTTCCTACAACCTGGCCCGTCTTTACGAGGCTATGTGTGAATTCCACGAAGCCGAGAAACTCTACAAAAACATCCTGAGAGAGCATCCGAACTATGTCGACTGTGAGCAGATAAAGCAGCACATCTAAACATTGTATAATGAATAATGAGTGCTGTAGTACTGAGAAAAATGGTGAAATGGTAAAAGAGCACTTGAATTACTTGGCTTACAGGTTACTTGCGTCTTGGAGCCATGGCTCGGGACAAAGGCAATTTCTACGAAGCTTCTGACTGGTTCAAAGAAGCCCTGCAGATTAACCAGGTACCCGCTGTTGTAGTGTGAATATTCTTTGTGCGATATAATCAGATACCTAATTCTCTTCAGCTGTTAAACACTATGAAGAGTAGAATATGATACAGTGTTTGTATTATAGTACTGTGTAGTTGAGTTCAGTCAACATAATCTTGATGTGCACCGTTTTTACTTTTTTCACATTTTTATTTTGTGCACAGGATCACCCAGATGCCTGGTCCCTTATTGGGAACCTTCACTTGGCCAAACAGGAATGGGGTCCAGGCCAAAAGAAGTTTGAGCGTATTCTGAAGCAGCCGTCCACACAGAACGACACGTACTCCATGTTAGCTCTGGGTAACGTGTGGCTGCAGACGCTGCACCAGCCCACCAGAGACAGAGAGAAGGTGGATAGAGCTGTTTTTATGTGGGGGGACCCAGACTGAAAGAGGGGGGGAAAGAGAGAAATGACACAAGTATAGCGTTTTTATTATATGTAATAAATTGTACCGGTATTGTTTGTCTTGCCAGGAAAAACGACACCAGGATCGTGCACTGGCAATATACAAACAAGTCCTACGAAACGATGCTAAGAACCTCTACGCTGCCAATGGCATCGGTTGGTTGGGCTTTACTTTGTCTTTTTTTGGATATATCTTCTCTGTACTTGTAGGATGGGATCATTAGGTTGAGCGTATGGCATATTAAACATGAGTGTGTTTCTCCCAGGTGCCGTCTTGGCACATAAGGGCTACTACAGAGAGGCCCGTGACGTGTTTGCCCAGGTGAGGGAGGCTACAGCAGATATCAGTGATGTCTGGCTAAATCTGGCTCACATCTATGTAGAACAGAAGCAGTACATCAGCGCTGTGCAAATGGTAAGCGCCTCACTTGTACCGACTCAAATGGTCTGGCAACAAACCAGTTCTTTGCTCATGTTTATTTCTGTGGAGTTGATATTTTGATCTGCTCCACAGTACGAGAACTGCCTGAAGAAGTTTTACAAATATCAGAACACCGAGGTGCTGTTGTACCTTGCCAGAGCGCTCTTCAAATGTGGGAAACTCCAAGAGTGCAAACAGATGCTGCTGAAGGTAAAATAAAAAGAATAATGCATTTATGTCTTTTATTCTAAATTATGGGGAGAATATAACTTTGTCTTTCTTTGTGTTTACGACAAGGCACGTCACGTGGCGCCCAGTGACACTGTGCTAATGTTTAACGTGGCCCTGGTGCTGCAGAGGCTCGCCACGTTGGTGCTGAAGGATGAGAAAAGCAATTTGAAAGCTGTTCTCAGTGCTGTGAAAGAGCTTGAACTGGCGCACAGGTAGTGGAATAAACCCTGTTTTGCCCTTTTTTTCCGTTCGGATCCTCTGGCTGTCCTGTGTCTAATTACCCTTTCTCATCTCCTCTCCTCCTTCCTCAGGTATTTCAGTTACCTCAGCAAAGCTGGAGACAAGATGAGGTTTGACCTTGCTCTTGCTGCCTCAGAGGCCAGGTCAGTCTCAACTTAACCCAGACCCAATCAGCCACGCTTTAGCTTTGACGATTGCAGTATCGAGTCACTGGAGTGTTTTTTAAGTGACTGCAATGAACATTTATGTAACTAGAAATGCACTAATAGAGTTTTAACTGATATTATTTAATCTGATTTAGGATACTAATAGTTGTAAGATTGTTATTGCGAATGTAGATGCCCAATAGGTTCAGTTTTTCTAAAGCTGAGACCCTGATGCTTTGCATCTGTTGCTAATTTTGCAGTTGTATTGATTTATTAACTAGCAAATTGCTACAAATGGTTATTTGCATTGAGCTGTG
This sequence comes from Lucifuga dentata, assembly GCA_014773175.1. Taxonomy (NCBI): domain Eukaryota; kingdom Metazoa; phylum Chordata; class Actinopteri; order Ophidiiformes; family Bythitidae; genus Lucifuga; species Lucifuga dentata. The sequence continues at coordinate 226,642 of VXCM01000349.1, forward strand.
TGCATTTAGTGTGTGTTGTAATGTCAACTGGGGGGGGGGGNGTTGTCCTGCATGTTGCTTACAGGCAATGCTCAGACTTGCTGAGTCAGGCTCAGTACCATGTGGCACGAGCCAGGAAGCAAGACGAGGAGGAGAAAGAGCTTCGAGCCAAACAAGAACAGGAGAGGGACATACTGCGCCAGCAGTTGTTGAAAGAACAGGTAGGTACTTAACGTTGCTACCATGCAACATGCAACTTTAAACCTCTGAGTCTTGAAAATATTTTTGATTCTAGTTAATCATGCTAGTTTAACACTACATGTTTTTAATTCTGTTTTTAGCTACATTAAACTGCTTCTTGGTAATTGGTTTTGCTTGTCACCCTCAAAACATTCTAGGAGGAAAAGCGGAACAAGGAGGCTGAGGAACAGAAAAAGCTCCTGGAGCAGAGAGCCTTGTATGTGGAGAAGACAAAGAACTTGCTCACTTTCGCAGATGGACTGAAGGAAACATCCAAAGACAAGAAGAAAGGAAGTGGACGTGTGAGTGTGAGCATTGATGGCACTATTTGGTCAACAGAGACATTAAATTGCATTTGTTAACAGCATAACTGTGTTTTTCCGTTCAAGCGTAAGAAAACAGGCGACATGGATGAGTTTGTGAATGATGACTCCGATGAGGATCTGCCAGTGAAGAAGAAGAAGAAGAGAAAGGTGGGCAGTGGCAGCGAACAGGAGGAGGTTGAGGATGGAGAAAAGAAACAACGCAGGAAGAAGAAAAGGTGATTCTGCTGTGAACACAGGATGTTTATTTTGACGACAGACATAGATGCTCAGAGTAAACTCTGTGCTGTATTTCAGACCTGCCAAGGGAGGAGATGATGACAGCGATGATGATGAAGAAGGAGGCTCACGACCGAAGAAACAGCGTAAATTCAAAGAACGGAAGAAGTTTGAAAAGGTCCTATTAGGGTTTTTTTTTTTTTTGGATTCTGATGTTCATGATTAATTATCTCAAAATCATTTTTTTTTTCAGGCTAGATTTCTAAAGATTTATGATTTCTGCCATTTTTAGCCTCAGCCTGAGCGTCTGCCACCTTCTCTCAAAGGAAAGATCAAGTCTAAAGCAATTATCTCTTCTTCGGAATCCTCTTCAGATGAGGACGGCCTGAAAATAGCTGAAGACAGGTAAAAGTGTTGACTTTAGATGCACTTTAGATGCACTGAAAGCATGAGCCAATCAACAGAACATCATTGATTTATTGTTTATTTAATTGGATCCCCATTAGCTGATGCCTCAGCAACAGCTATTCTTCTTCTGGGGTCCATTCAATCAAATGTAAAACCACACATTTATGTTAAAAAGAAAAATAAAGTATATATAGTAAAGTAAATATTATTGTCCTTTCCTCCCATGTAGAACTCAGAGAGATAGTGGTTCAGGATCCGATGATGAGGGTGACCACAGGAAGCGCATTGCATCAGATAGTGATTCTGATGCAGGTAGAAACCGTTCCGGCAGCGAGGAGGGCAGCCCTCGGCACTCTGCAGGCTCTGATGAGGATGACTCTGGCAGCGATCGTCCAGTGAAGAGGAGGAGAGTGCAGAGGCAGTCCGACTCTGAGCAGTCAGACAACGAGAGCAAGAGGAGTCGATCAGGATCAGAAGATGAGTCCCGGCCTGGCTCACCTGTCGCGGCGTCAGACCGCAGATCAGAAGCTGGATCAGACAATGAAGTTTCCCCACGTCGCTCTGATCATGGCTCAGAACCTGAAGGTTCTAACAATGAAGATGACAGCGATTAAGACTCCTCCTATGGATTTTTGTTTTGTGTGAAGCAGGGATTTCTGCCCGCATTATCTCAAAATTAGCTTAGCAAAATGTAGTTTTGTAGCACAGCATTACAGTATATTCCTCACAACTTCTGGTGTGTCAGATTGAAAAATGTCTTTTTGTAGATGCTGTGCCTCTCTGACTTTTTGTTTAAAGATAAATCAGATGGCTGAAAGGTGAGAACGTGTATTTTCTATTTCAGATGATAAAAGGAAAAGACAAGACAGTGACTCAAAGCAGGTTAGATACTTAAAATGTAAAATAAAAAAAACAAAAAAGAATCTCATCAGATGTATATATTGTTATATTTTTCTCCGATATCATATCATACTAACTTGACCACTAACCTGACTGCTTGCCTCTGTGCTCTTTAACTTCCTGTCAGGCACCTGCTATTTTTAGCAGCCCATACGGAACTCTGACATCCTGATAAATGGTCTGTTGGTGCATCTATTAACTCCTGCCACATGCATCAGCCACTATGATAAACAGGCATTTGATAGTAATTCTGATGGATTTGTATATGTGTGTATTAGGTTTGCTCTGAAATCTATAATCTCTACAATTTTGCTATTTATTGAGTTTGACCTCTATGTACCTTCTCCGTCATGTTCCACTTCATCAGATTCTGCTGCATCACCTTTTCACAACAGACCCAACACAGTAAATTTGTTGACTGGGGTCAGCATGTATGGCAGCTTTTTACGTCCAACATTGATAAAATTTTAAAATAATTTTAAAATTTCTGTGTTACACACGCTATTTCATATTTTGCAATAACATTGATTTAAAAAATTTACTTTTTCTCTTTACCTTGAATTTTTTTTTTTACTTTTTGCCATTTTCCTTAAAATTCCACATATATAGTACATGCTTTATTGAGCGTGTTACATTTCAATCTCAAATTTCTTAGTGTTGAGCTACAGTACATAAAATAACCTGGAAGGGGCACTCATCAACATAACTTCCTTGGCAGAGGTCATTTTCAAAGATTTTTTTTTTTTTTTTTGNTTTTTTTTTTTTTTTTTGCATAAAAGTTACTTTATTTCATTTACAATTTCATATGCATTCTGCAATAATTGATTTTAAAGTATTTTATTTTTAAAATGTATTTTTATCTTTTCTGGGTAAAAATACATATAGATGCTTTATTGTAAGTTATTAAATTTGATTCTCACATTTCTTAGTTATGACTTCCAAATGATAGATTACATGGCACATTACTCAGCCATGGTAGCAATTTCAGTAACTTCAGAGGATTAAATGAGCATTTCTAAATCTGCACCCAAATAGAGTCTTAACAGTCTTCCTGTTTATTCGACAAAGAGCTAGCATGAGGCATGCAGCATGCAATTTGCAGGCTTGTAGCTAAAGCTCCTCAGACCCTGTCTGCCCCACAAACAACTCATTTCCAAGAGCTGACGAGCAAAAAAGTTATTCAAAAGGCAGATGGAAAAATAGCACATTACTGTACTTGTGTGATAAACAAATCACAAATGAGTTGCTGAGATCTTCTAAATTAGGCAACACAGCGTCCAAGGTAATACTAGAGCATAACTTGTTGAAAATATTCAGGACAATGAAGTGATCTTTTAAACTTTATTGAAAGTGATCTTTTGCACATTTAACTTGACAAACACTTACTAAACATTATAGCACTCTTAAAAAGTTGTACAAACACATTCTTTATAGTTTCATGAAGATGAAAAAATTTAAAAACTCAATACCTGGACATACAGTACATATGGTAAACAAGACTTTAAAAATTCCATCTGAGACTTTCAAGTACAGTTTGAGTTTACAGAGGAGGTATATTAATTTGGACTGATAAATTAAGAAGGCCACATAGATTTTTTCCAGCACCAAAGTTTCACACATTAAAAACAGTCTTGATTCATCAAGCTGAATGTTTTGGATAGTTGCAATCACCAAAATCACAAGCAAAACAGACGATTTCATTAGACATGAAAAATCCAGATCCTTAAAATCTTTCATTTTAAAGCACAACAAACCAACACTATCATTGTAATTATGGCAATCAATAACTGTATTTTTTTAAGCAAAATGAGAAGTAGAAGGAAGTGTATATGGTATGTATTGCGCTGACTCTTGATGCTAGCAAAGTGCATCTCAAAACTGATTAGAAAATTCAGATAACACATTGGAATTAGATTTAATAATGGCAGCATTGGGTAACTGTGCCAACTCCTGGCAGATGTAATAACGGATAAAATCTTTATTTGTCTGGGTTTTAGCACTGTGCCAACTTACTTATCAGTCATTTTGATTCAGTTCTTCCTTCGCCTTTTAAATTTGGACTTTGTACTGCAAAATACTGCTTATTGCCACTAAAAACAAAATCAGTAAGACTGAATTCATAAAATATTGATATGTCTGCTGGCATTTCTGTGGCAGCTGAAAGCATCATCATAGAATAAAATTCTACAAAAAGAATCCATGCTGTTTAAAGACTTACAATGGCTTAACATCTGTAAGGTCTTGAAATAGATCAAAACATAAAGAAAATGCTAAAAATGATGGTGGTTTGGCTTGATGTGGAAAAACATTTCATGGAAAGAAGTGTAACAGTGGTTAGGAAATATTGATAATGAGAAGAGAGGGAAGGGGTACAAGTAGACAAAAGGTGGCCAAAAAAAGTCATCGTTCATTGCATCTTAACACATGGCTTTAACTGCTCCTCAGTAACCATCATCATCATCATCATCATCATCATCCTCCGACTCCTCCTCTTCTGCCGTCTCCAACCAGGTCAGCCACTGATTCACCTGTGCCATGAAGATAATGCCAACATTAATACACTTTAATTATGACTAACCAATCTGAGTTAACAGAACATAGGAGCAGAGCAGAGAAATTGACTTTAAAAAGTGAAACTGGAGACATTAAGGTGTCAGGTCATTAAGGTCAGAAGTTGAGCTGCTTTTCACCTGCTCGCAGGCATATAGATATATATATATATAAAAAACAAAAAAAACAAAAAACACTTACTTGAAATAATGCTTTTCCTTTTCCAGGAAACTCTTGGGTGACATCTTCTTTCCATGCAAGAAAGGCTTCTTCTTCAATTATTTCCATGTCATAGAAGTTTACAAAGTAGCGCAACAACATCCCTGGAAAGTGTCAGTAACACACTTGTTAAAGCTTATGTGGTAATGGTAAATGGTGGAAATTTTGCGTGAATAAAATGCATATACCCAGCAACACTAAATTATGCGCATCCACATACCTTTGGGGAAAGCTTTGGCATTGCAGTGGACCTGCAGGGCGTACAGAGCACCCACTTGCAGGTCAATGTGATCATGCAAAAACTTCTGCATCACTGGTTTGAAAGCCAGCAGCAGTTGTTTCTCTTCATCCAGCTGCTCTTTAGTCAGTGCTGCAAGCTGCTCGTCATCCTCCTCGGAATTGATCTCATATGCAATGTACTGCAAGAAGCTGACAAGGAGACGAGCCATATGAAATAACTTGAAGAGCAAACTGTCGCTTAGTTTGAGATGGATTTATCAATAATTAAAGCAAGTCCAGTTTATCAGCAGAAACACGGTCCAGTGTTGTACCTGGTCATGAGGATGTTGATGAAGCCTTTGTCAGTGTGCAGTTTGGGAGAGATGTTGTCCTTGATCCACTTGTAGATGCACTGAGGGGATGGGTCTGCTTTCATCTGCTTCAGCAGCTGCTTCTCCAGTTTCATCAGTGGGAACAAAAAGCTGAGACCTTTGTCCTCCAGGATCTCCAGCATCTTGTCTTTGTTTTGGTCAATTTCTACAGGAGTGAAACATACTCATCAATATAAGCAAACTATTGACACTGATGCAAATCTGATTAATAACTTCATACTCTCCCCAATCCCCCCCCCCCCCNCCCCCCCCCCCCCTTTTTTTTTCTTCTTCTTACAACTGACAGAGTGACAGGAAGCATACTTACCAGGAAGCATCTTCTGCATGCTGACTTTGCTCTGCTGGAACATGTCAATCAGCCACTCACGATCCTTCAGTTTGGCTGTCTGCTGCAGGCACAGCAGGAAGAGTGGGAAGTGGGTGCCATTCTCCAGTGGATGGGCCAACTCTGCAATGCTGACCAGCTCAGCAATAATGGCTCGTGCTGAAAACTGTGCCAGGTAGGATTTCACCCGTGGGATTTCTTCTTCAATCTTAGGACACTGGTCCAAAACACCCAGGATGGCCTACGAAAAGAACAAAAAGATGCAGACCACATAAGTCACTGCAAATCTTCTTCTAAATGTACGTCTGCCAAAATAAGATATTCTGAATGACTCGACACATTTAATGGGGTACCAGACTGACCCGCGTTAGGTTTTCACTGGTGATGAGACCCTCTGTGCAGAGTGCATGGATAAGGGTGCTGGCATGCTCCTTATCTTCATCTGAGCGACCAAGAGTGCAAACCACGATCTTCCTCATCATCTCAGACAAAAAATGTTTGGGAGCCTTCATCTCCTTCATGCCGCGCACAGCCTCATCCAAGTTCTTGCTGTTCAGGTAATTCTCCACCAATGTCTCCTATAACAGAAGAACTGTCAGATACAGTATACACACACACACCCCTTGACTGAAGTAAATGCACTGTGTGATAAACTCACCATCATTTTAAGCAGTTCCTCCTTTGTTGGAGGCGGTTTTCTGTTGGATTTTGGTGGTTTTTCCTGAATTGGAGGTGGATTGGCTTTCAGACCGAGCTGTGGAGACTAAACAAAGACAGCAAAATGGGAGCATTCTGGAAGCAGCAGCTATGACATCAACTTTTCATTTATTTCATATTTATATGTTTATATTTATATATATATGTATTATAAATTCTACCTGTCCCAGTGCTTGTGCATATGGAGGTTGAGCACTTGGAGGAATCATAGTTGGTATCTGTGGCTGCAGCTTTGGCACTTGCTTTTTATTCAGAAGAAATGACTGTGCAGGCCTCAGACTGATCTAGAAGAGCAAAGGCCGTGTTTAATAAAATGCATAACAATCAGAGGCAAAATATCAACTAACTAAAATTCACCGTGACATACAGTGTTAATATAGGAGTTTGTACCTCATCAACATTGAGTTGCCCTTTCTTTATGAATCGTGGAGCCATATCCTTAGACTGAGACAGTGTCTGCACGGACTGATTCTGGTTCTGGCTGAAGAAAAGTCCATTCTGCCCCTTTAAAAGAGAAATTTCACAAAATTAATGTTTAGAATGCTGACTCCTACATTCAGTGTGCCAAAATACTGAACAATTACACAGAAGATGGTATGTACCTGGTTCGGTTTCAGGAAAGGTTTGCTTCCCACATCAAACTGAGACTGGTGTGAGGGGATACTGTTTCCACTGTGGCCATTGAAGAGTGGGTTTGTGCGGTGACGTCCCATGGTAGGGGAATAGTGGTCCTGAATGACTCCAGGACCTGTTCCAATGCCAATGCCTACCAAAACAGAAAAAACAAATTTAATGTTGTAAGAACTTAAATTCCCAACAATGTGCCAGAGACGCAGTGTAATGTTTGTTAGCTCATGTGGAGGGAAAAAAGAAGAAAAGTCACACCAGGCATTTGTCCAAACATATCAGCCAACCCTCCCAGAAGTTCCCTGTCAAACTTGATCTTCGCTGGCAGGAACTGGTTCTCCATAAAGAAGTCAGTCCTCATTCCTTGGGAAGATGGAAGGAAAACACCTAAATCCTGCAAAACACAGTAGGAACCCATTCAGAAAACAGATGGACTGGAGACTGTAGGACAAAAGCAAAAATATCACGGATACATATAACGGATAATATCATGGATACAACTGTGTGTAATCACTTCAAATACTATTTGTGACCAGAGACTCTTGGTCATCCATCCCAAAGTAAGACTAACCTTCACTGCATCCTGACGAACTTGGGTAATAGTCTTTGGTCCATTGTCAATAAAAGCCTTGCGAGGAACCCAGTTGTTGTTTCGCTGCTCAACTGTGTCCTGCAGCAAGAAACGAATCCTTGCTGGCAACTCTTTATTGTTTGCTAAGGATCGCATGCGCCCAAAGTACTGATCCATTAAAGACTGGAAGAGAAATTACTTATCATGAAATGGGAAAAAAAGGAACTTTAAAACGGCTCTATTATTGCATTGTTTTCCTGCATACTCACTCGAGCCTTTTCATGATCAAGTTTAGGCCCCACTGTTTTCATTATCTTACAGAGGCATTCCAAATCTTCACCCATATCCTTGAGTTCGACTCTCTTCTTCTTTTCCAAAAGCTTAGAAGAGAAATAAAAAGAACTTCAAATACAGTGTACATTAAATTCCTCCCACAACTTCTGCATGAGGTTAGGAGTGAATTTATCCACTTAATCTTGCTGAACTTACTGTTTTGATGCACTTATGAAGGATAGATTCATGGATAAGACTGAGTTTGCCAAGTTCCCCAATGAATTTGATGTTTCCCAGCATCTTGAGCTTGGCAATAGTACGCTGCTCCTCCTCGTCAGAGGTGAGTGGGCCATCACACTTGTCGTAGACTACGGAAACAAAAATGTAAAATAAGGTGGACAGCAACTAATTACATATACAAACACAAAATGCTTTTTTTTTAATTTGACAAAATATAACAAGTTAATTCACGCACTTTCAACATTTCTGGAACGGTTCTCAAACTCATCTTGAAGCTTAGAAATCAGAAGCCTCCTGAAGGTCTGTAAATACAAAAAACAACTCACTTAAAACCCATTTAAAATCCAAACATAGGTACAAAAATGTCTGCCGATGAAGAGTAGTACATTGAGACTATATTCTTGCACGCGTCGTATACATAAAATATCCTTACAGTATTCTGCTTCTGTGTTGCTTGATTATCTGTTGATGGTTCTTCAAAATTTGGTGCATCCTCTGCCAAGCGTTGACAAAGTTCAGCATACAGTGAGCTGTACTTGGGCTCTTCGAGGGCTTTGTCAACAATCTAAAGGCAAAGAATAACATAACACATTACATGCCTATTTGAATAGATTACAGGTAGAATACTTGAGTAGAGCTTATCAAGATACTTGCCAGTAAGATGATTCCTTTTAAGACAAGCTTTGAATCTACACCCACGTTCAGGAGCTCAAGGCATAGTTTGTCAAACTTCTCAGGGGTCAACTTATTAAGTATTCTGAAGAGGAGGGAAGCCGTGATGTTTACAATTAAAGAACATGGACTTAAAGAAAACATACAGGCAACACCACCAGTTTACCATTTCACAGACAATTTAAGTAATACTAACATTGAGGTCAATATTGAAAGATTTTGGCAGTATTTGAAAAGAAACACACCCTCTCACTTTCCTGAAGATTGCGTCATTTTGCTCTTTCTCATTGGAGGAGCTGATGTCTCGTCTAGTTCTTCGAGAGGGTAGCCATCTCTGAACGCTAGATCCTGGGGTTTTCCCCAGGAGCTCACTGCAGGGAACACAAAACAAAACAGATATTACCAAACAGAAATATTTATTAAGAAAGCACAATCTTATACTGTAGCTCTAGTCCAAAGACACATTTCACAACTAAATCAGGAACAACTGTGACAAAAATCAGTTGCCAAAGTTAGTTACAATGCAGGATGTGCACATGTTTGCAACAATGAGGAAAAGGGTGAGTATTTTCAAAGTTCTGTCACAGTTCTTGCATGTTGCACCCATCAGATCCTCTTGTCTTAAACCATCTGTCAGATGCAACATTGAATTTTGGTTTGATTTCTTTTTAAAAACCATGGAAATTATTTGGTTTGTCAGTTCTTTGATTACGGCCAATACTAGACAAATCCAAGTTGTGCTTTCCATCACTCAAAGGTCTAAAACTATGATGGCAAGTAAATTTATGTTAATTATATTGCAATGGCCTCATTACAGAAGGACATCTGCAAACCACAACCCTGTTGTAGGACAATGGAGTTAGAAAAATAGAAAAAACAAGTAAAGACTACATGTATAAAATGTATTGTCATAAAGTAACTCTAGCTGGACATTTTTATTTCAGTGATCTTTTCAGCAGTCATTTGACTACAGCTCACCACTTTTTTTTTTTTAACTGATGTGATGTTGTTGGAGCATGATGTGTGAGTTTTAGAAATATATAAAGGTCAGATTTTAACTGATTTAAAATTCAACCAAGATTTTTGACTAGTGTCCAGGAGAAAAAAGAAAAATTTGGAAAAAAAAAAAAAAATGCACCTGTTGTCGACAGTTTTAGGATAGTGCTGAGGTGCACCCCCACCTCCTCCCCCTCCTCCTCCAGAAGCACTGTGACATAAAAGAAAGTAGAAATTACTACCTTAATGTCTTGCATAAACAGAATTATAAAGGAAAAATGAGACAATGTAAACTAATTCCTGTATGTGAGGTTTCCAGCATAAATAGGTTGAATGTAACAAGCTAATGTTTGTCACCTGAAATGAGAAGCGCTTCCTTGTGCAATCACACACTCCACTTTGGCGGCTTGTCAAAGAATATCCGAAAAGAATAATATTCTGTAGGTGGGGCAGGAAAAAGTGACCTGGAAGTAGAGACAAATGTGTATTGTTAACCTTACATGAATAAAACATTCTGGCTGAAGCTGTGATGAAATCTATTTTTACCGGACTCATTTTGTTTCCTGCCTTTCAGTCAAAAGGCAGCACACAAGTTCCCACACTGCATTTAATGAAACATATCTTTTGCATGATGTTTGTACAAACGTATACTAGTCAAATGTTATCAGCTGCTCCCTATTTGATCATTTTGTTAGAACTCAAACGGTGTAAATTGAGAGCAAATGGAAAATGTATTAAAAAATCTGAGACTTTCACATCAAAGCTATCCCAATGTTTAGATATCTTTTATTCTAAGGTACTGTGGATGAATGTGTGTGTGTGTGTGTGTGTGTGTGTGTGTTCTACCATTTCTCTTTCATTAGTCATAGTAAAAATATTTTGTGTTTGGCCTTCAGTGCTGACTGGTATCTGTGAAACTTCAAAGGCTTAACTTACTATATTCATTTAAGAACTATGAAACTGCCAGCTCTCACATTCTGATTGCACTATCAATTAGCGTGTTATTGAAGGCAAAAATATAATTCTAATCATTTTAGCCGATAAACAAGGAATAATACAATCACCATTGAAGCTAATTTGTGTTTTTTGCCACATGGGGCTAATGGGGAGTTAGAGGCAGGTTCCATTTTGTAACTAGGTCATTGAAAATAAAATAAAACAATCTTGGGCATTTTATTATTGTTGTTATTATTGTTATTATAAGACTTACTAGTCACTATATAATGCCAAGATTACCCCTATTTATTCTTACAAATGAAAGGATACCGTGAATTTATAATTCGGACTATTGTACCAGAAATTTTCGCCAGCAAACTGTAACACAGGGTGTTCAGAACATTTGGAATGACAGCGTAGAGTTGAACAAGTGAAATACAATCGTGAAATTTCAGACTGAAAACTAAATCTAATCGTCTCTGTCGAGAAGTATTCGAACAGCTGATTTTAAAAGGTCTTTGTTCAGACTGAAGTTGAAACAGCGACACCTTGAGGCGGTTTGTGACCTAAGCTATTTAGCTGCGAACAGTTTGTGGAACCCGGTCTATTTAGCGGAAAACGCTTCGTCGGTGGCAGCATGAAAAATTTAAGTATTTGCCCTTACATCTTCTTCGACAATTTGCGAACTGTACCGAGAGGCAACTTTGAACGTTAGCGGGCGCGGCTAATATTCGGTATGTCTTACACAAGTGTCTGATACCTCTATTATTTACCAAAAGCTGAAAATGCTCACACGTTTTAGCTAATTCAACTCGTAACTTTGTCTCACGTTAAATAATAAAAAAAAAAGGTGGATTCGTGTACAAATCATCTCACGTGAATTTCCTGATTAGTTAGCCATGCTAGCTAAGTGGGTGAGTACAAAGGAAATACTGAGAAATCTTACCTTTACCGAAGGAACGTCAGCGTAATGTCTGTCTTGTGGACTAAGAGGAAAAAGTAAAGAAAAGAAAAGAAAGAAAACTAATAAAGTTGCGGTAAAACAAGCGAGGTTTGTGTTACAGAGACACGTTTAGGCACAGCTAGCAGCTAGCAATCCCGGCTAAGTGAGGAAAGAATGCTGACTGTTCCCATACGTCACGTGGATGTTGTTTTGTACGTAGTCTCTTTACGTCATCACTCCTCCCTTCCGACGCAGATCCCTTACTGAGAACTCACATGGACATTTCCTAATGTGTGTGTGTGTACAGTTAGACATAGGTTAAACAGGACCACACCACAGCAGAACCCCTCTTAACACTAATAACGTGATAGCCTAACCATGGATACTGTATTGCTGTAATATCTACCCTCCTCCACAGGGAAGGGTTATATTGGGTCAGTTACAAGACATCAGTAGACTCAGTGTTTTTGCCCTGGATACCAAAGGAGGATGGATGTTTCTCAACTACTCGGCATTTGACCTCCCCAGTTGAAGAACACCAACAGTCTGCCACCATGATACCCCCAAAGGTAAGTGAGGCCAGTCAAGGAGGCACATTTATTTAACTACAAATATTATTAACTGGACTTGATAATTTATAGATTCCCTGATTCTGTCCAAATGAACTTTTGCCCCGCAAATGGTAAGGCTTAAGTACAGAAATGTTGGTTGGTCAGTTCCATAACTGATATATTCTATATTATACTATTGCTCACAGGAAAATATCTCAAAAGCAGTTGGCTGAATAAAATTTGCGGTCGATGTCATTGCTTCCAGAGGATTAATCTGAACATTTTTTGACGATCTCCTTGACCTTTCTTCAAGTGCCTACAAGATGAAATCCCTTTTTTTTTTCCCCCCGCCTACTTCACTTTTCAATAACTGAAGACTCTGCAGTTTGGTTTCTGTGTTTTCATGGAGGAGTGAGAGGAATAAACTGATTCAGTCTGTACTGTATTTCACAGCCACATTTAGTTTTTCACAGTAAAGTAGAAGGTGTGTGTGTGTGGGGGGGGGGNCTGCAGCTATTTCACAATAAGTTCCCTGGATCGTGTGAGCTGTTGAGAGTGACATAACCTTATTTTTCACACTGATTTGGCATGAGTCAGTTCCTCCATCTGCCAGTAAATGACTACAGGACAAGAACAGACTGGCTCCTTGTGGCTCAGATTACATTGAGCCATCAGTACGCAAGATAAGAGCTGCAATTATAACAAAGGTATCCAGGTAAGTGAGTAACATATTAAAATAGTCTGACAAAGTTTGCTTATGTAATTTCTAAATTATTATAGCACCCATGAATAAGTGCTGTACAAAGTCAATAGTAAATCCACGTTCTACTGAAACAAAACGTGAAACTGATCTCTCACCTGTGACATTGTTACTCTTGCATAGCCTTAGAAAAACTCATATTTGTCTATCCCTCTTAATCTCCATTGGGATTTGTTGAAATTTTGTAAGAGAGTCCAAAATGGTGCAATGTGTTACACTTTGATTCATGTTATTGTTTTCTACAAGAAAAGAGTAAACGTCCCTTTTGTTTGTTCATAAGCTGTACATGTAGTGTCTGTGCTTGTCGTAAGACATTGTGAAACATGTTTGGAATCTCTGTTTAGGAGAAATTATTTTGCACTGATTGATGCTCTTTGTTGTGTGATGAAGATTTAAAGTACAGCATAATTAAAGTCAATGTTCCTTTGAATTACCTGACAAACTCCTAGAAATTGAAAGAGACAGTCTGTGAAAAAGTCAGTGAATGATTTGTAGATTAATCTACAACTGAGCAAAAAAAAAAAAAAAAAAAAAAAAATCTTCACGCTGGTGGTTCTTATTGACCCTATTGTATAATCCCATTACCTTTGTGTTTGTTTCATCATCAGTTTATTTGATTGTTTGATTATCTAAGAAGTGGTAGAGTTCTTTTATACTTTCACCCCATTGCAGTTTTGCCTTCGGGTGCATAAATGATTCATCGAAACCAAAACAAACCAGGTGTCTTGACAGTCAACACTCCTAGCAAATAAGGCCCCAAGCACAGCTGACACAACTGATTGAACATAACTCCTAAACACTTAAATAATATTGGTTGGTGAATTGTGGCAAAAATGGTATTTAGGAGAAAATGGAACTTTGATGTTGCTTAAATTTCCCAGGATTCTCTGAGTCAGTCATTGATATCATCATCATCATCATCATCATCATCATCATCATCATCATCAGGCAACCTAACACAAAATGGACCAAAAAATAGGAAACAGCTAATGTGTCTTCTGCTGGGGTACAGTTTGTTTACTTATCATGATAATCCTTTGAAACGTTTGTCTGCAACTTGATAGATGACAAGTAACACAAGTAGAGGAAACTCATAAAGTCAGTGAACTATGTAACTATGAAGCATAGTGAGTGGTTATAATCAGTTAATGTGTGCCATATTAATAAAATTATAGGACGTTCAACCCAAAGAACAGCAGCTCTGATATGCCAGCCATCATTTTAGTGCAATGATGACAATTCAACTGGAAAAACTAAGTAATATTTATTATACAGCAATATCTTCATTCCAAACCAAGACAGACTGAAGCAAGTAAAACCTCTGAGTGAACATACGGGTTTGTTTTGTTGATTATAAATTCATCTTTTTTTTAATTGTATGAAGAATTGAGAAAGAATGTGATGTTTCCTAATATGTTATATAGTCTCACTGTAACATCATTACTAAAATTTGTGACATGTTACTGGTAAAATGCTTCATTATAAATGTACTTAAAGCTGTATATTGATGAATTACATGTGTGCTGTTGGAAATGTGGAAATAAAATAGATCTTCATGCTGTCATGAATCTGTAATTTCATTATATGTTACGTATAATGACAATAAAGCTATTCTATTCTATTCTGAAGGTGCAAGAGTTTATCTTCCATTAGTCACTAGTTTTTCTTGTTAGTATTTGTAGCCAGTCACCTGTAAAGTTTTTTTCTTGGGGAAATGCGGATGAATATATTAATTTTCATTTCCTGGATAACAAAGGATTTTTCATGCATTGTTAGGCCAGTTTGAAAGCAGCCTTAGCTTCACATTATTCACAACAGAAGGTTTTTAACTGTCCATTAAGCAGCTCACACCCTCCTATTTAATAGCTATGGCAGAGTTAAATAAATGACTGGATAATGATAATGTGGCCTCACAAAGTCTTCATCCCAAATGGCTTTTTCTGTATTTTGTAGCTGAATTCACTGTGGATTAAATTATTATTTTGCAAAATGGAATGTGACAATACACTGATGAAAACTGAACTCTTGCTTAGCTGTAAATCAAATTGATGTGTCTAGAGGAAGCACAGCATCCACAGCTTTACCTTCCAGCATGGTGGCAGTATCATGCTGTGGAAAAGCTTCTCTGTGATGGGCTGAGTGTCAAAGAAACAATGAAAGGAGCCAAGTACATGGAAATTCCTGAGTGGAACCTCTTAAGGGTGCCAAAGTCCTTAGACTGGGCTGATGATTTATGTTCCAACTTATCAATGACACTGAACATACAGTCTAATATAAAATGAAGTGCTTTTGGAATAATACCTACCTATATGAAGTCTAGACATTATATGTCATTTAAACTCTTAACACCATGAAGTACAGGAAGAGTCAAAAGGTTTTGTATATCATATGGTTTTAATGCATTCTGATTTTCTTTGATAAGTCTGTAAAAGACTCAGTATGCGTAATGTGATGTAAACATAATATATTGGTCACATAGCTTTCTATGAGCCAAGTCATTACTGAGAGCTAAAACATCTACTTGAAAGTAATTAGAGTTACAATGTATGAAGATTAATTGTGATGCCAGTAGATGGTGCTACAGTTCTTTCAGGGACTTTTTGTATTGCCATGTAGAGGCTGTTTTAATTCATGGCATACATTTTAAAGTTACTGGACAGCACACAAAGTAAACTTAAAAGACAGTAATTTTCTGTCATGATGAGACTCCATGAAGATAGCCTATGAGATTGGAATACATGTATTACTTTGCTTTGACATACAAATATCAGAAAAAAAAGATAAAATTTAACAACAGCCAGCTTGATGACAAATGCATAGTCATATTGGCTTCTATCATGCTTAATGTCATATTTGTTTTTCATTTTGCAAATATCTGCATGGCAATTTCTGTTCAACTGAAGCACAAACATTTTGTATTTTTAGTATGGAATTTGGTGTCCCTGTTCAAATTGGAGTCCCTGAGTCATATCCAAAACAGACAATTTATCTAAACCTAATGTACACACATTCATTCATTAACTATGAGCTCATATCTGTTTCCCAGTGAGAATAAATAACATTTTTGTAAGATACTGTATAGTGTATATAATAACAAACCCTAAAACATGCTGTATAATCTGTTGCAATATAATTGATTTGATGATTAAATACAAAGTCTGGCATATGTGAAGTGTACCTTAGATTATGAAATAATTTCTAGACATGATTCTATACCTACCTTGACCAGAGTTACCAGAAATTTTATCAGATTCCCTTTCACACTTGTTAATTGTAATATTAACTGTAATATTTATAATTTAGGATTTCTCTGTATTCTCTACAGTATGTACAACTTACCATATGTACAAATACTGTAAAATCTGTCTAGATTTTAAAAAAGATATATAATTCACTGCAGAAGTTAACCAACATTTATACAGCACGTATTATGGCTACGCACATGAGCTAAGATCAGTAATAATTTCAGTAATATGGTATACAATATATAATAAGGATGCTGCAAGTTATTAAAATGTGGCCTTCAAATATAGTGTTATAGCTAATGGTTTAATTTTCGACTGGCTTGGGTTTATCATGCATCAAACCCATTGGCATCAATCAGAAAAAGTCGCCTCCTGCTGCTGAAGAATTAAGGTCAGGCAGACAAAGATACCCAAAAGACAGAAGCTGGTGACAAACAGCCCAGGCAAACAGATCCAAAAAGGCAAAAGCAGACAAATGGTGGTCAAAGAATAATTTAGGTAGTCAAAAAAAAAAAAAAAAAAAAAAAAAAAGGCTACAATGCAAGTCATGCTTCAAGAAGCAACTCAATAACTATATCTGGCAGAGGACAAAGTAAACTTGGGTGTATCAGGTGAGGAAGGAAACTGGGGTGACATCTGGTGGACAGGTGGAGAACTGCAGTCTTATGATGTTACATTACATTGCGGTCAAAATGCTTGACAGACAAAAAACACGTACATATAGTATGTGCAAATTTGCAACAAACTCACTGTTTGTGACTGTGGAATGTATCTTTTTTTTTTTTTTTTTTTTTTTTTTTTTTTTACTCAGGCTAAACTGCCTGAAAATCATTAGTGTCTTGTGGGCACTTAATTCTAGTAGTGTGTTTTTATTTTTTTGGCATTTGTGTTTTTGTCCAAAGCTTTTTAAATTGTTCACATTTCATGCAGACACTTCAGAATTATTAGAGCCCTCTACCTACAATGGCGAATGGGTCAAGAAGTTCAGAAATCATCCATTAAGGAACCAGGACAGCAGGGAAAATCCTCTTTGGAATGCAAATTTAATTGACTGAAGTCTCAGCATAAAGAACATGAATCACATTAAGAATAGCCTTAGCTTAGCTGAATTATTCATACATACTTGTTCACTGAATTCCCTTCCTAAACCACAACTGCCTCCATGTAAAATCTGAAGTAGATGTTCTCAACAGAGCCACCAGATATCATAGTTCATCCGAGACATGTCTCTCATTTATTGCATGTGGGTATCCTTGAGGGCACCTAATTAGCTCTTTATTTCTGATCGAGTGGTTTATACATGGCAATGACAGCATGTGGCCTGAGATATCAATAGAAATCAATATACAGGACTTCCAAACTTGATCATGTTGATTGTGTGATTTATATTCTAAGCACACACACTGTCTGGATATGCTAAGGTGGAGCAATGGCTGTCTTGCCCACCAAATTGTGTTGGGCTTGAGGGACTGTCTGAGACATCAGTGACAAGCTCTGTGTCTGATTCCAGCAACACTTACATTCTGGCTGGGTTCTATCTGCGGGCCTGATGGTATTAGCATGAGATTTGTTGGAGAACCGAGCAGCCCCTGGGGTGAAGTTAAAGATTTTTCTCAGTAATAAGACAAGAAGAGAGACCACATACCGAATATCAAATTCTCTACCTTACAAATGCAGTTTTGTTTAATACACACTTGATGTGTTTGTCAGTGGCCCAAATCTCGATGTTCTTACTTTAGGGTATTGCTTGCAGAAATTTCTTTCTCTTTTCTTAACTTCAGATTCTAATAGAAAATTTGACTATTTCTGACTCTTATTTAGCTGGATGATCCAATACTCTAACTCAACTCAGTATAACACAGAAAAGTTTCATGGGCAGTGTATCTGCTTCCCAGAGGGACAACAGAGCAGTGTCAGACCTGTGGATAGTCTTATTTCAGCAGATTTTAGCCAGATGGACAATGGTTGTCATGTGCATCTTACCTACCACCATTTTTTGGGACAGTGTCCCTGACTGTCAAGCCATCCTGTATCCAAACAGTGGCCAAGTTCTCATTCCCAAAATAACATAACCCACTAATCCAGTTGACAGTGCATTGTACAAAGCCCCAAGGCATCACTGTGGGAAAGACAGTTTCCTCAGGCCTGGAAAAACAGAGGAGGTGCTTCTTCTCCTGTGTGGAACCAGTCAGTATAATATACTGTCTACCTTTGTTAGCACCATAAGGACAAAGACCAAATGTACCAGGCCACAGAAAACATCTTCCTACAACATCTGAACAAGTAATAAATTCATTTATTTAAATCAGGTCCACCATGAGGCTGGATGATCTCATCTTGAATAAAAGGCAGGCAATATAGTTTATTAGCCTTTCAATGGGGGCTTATTCATACGAGGGTTTATGGTGCAAATGAAAGATGCATTCTACAATTATGATATAGAATGTCATGCCTTAATTTATTGCAATGGCTAATGCAATGAAAAACTCCTAGATCTCTCAGCACTGCCCACATTACACTAATATCACTGATGGGATTTCACACTTTTTCCTTGTATTTCTGTAAATGCAGGAGAAAATATAATTACATATCAAATTAAATGCAAACCACCTTTCAAAGAGATGTGTTGCCACTGTGTCATGTGTCAAGCCTTATTATACCCAAAGAATATACAAAACATTAAGTGTATCAACCCCCATCCAAATTCTACATAAACTGTCTCAAAAAAAAAAAAAAAATCCTTTCACTGTCTGGAGCCTCATATCTTTTTTTGTGAATGGTATAGATAACACAAAGGAGCAGACTTGATTCCAAAGGCGGTGTTCAGGTGAAATCTAAAAGTAATAGTATGTCACCTGGATTCAAAGTATGAAATAGCAACATATATTAATGATCAAGCGCTGCAGCAAAGGTAATTTCTAAGCAACTAAGTAAATAAGCAAATAAATTAAAGGATTTGAGGGGTTGTTCAGTGAACATTTGCTTATGAGTCAATATGATGAACATATGGAACATTTTGTAGTCTGTGTGAACTGACAGAATTCTGCTTGCTCTTTATTAGCACATTTAAAGGTGGTGGTAATCAAACTGATAATGAACATGCAAAAACACTTCTCCATGCTTTTCTCAGGTGCCTTCTTCCACTTGCTAAAATTTCAAGCTGTCAGAAAAGGTAAGGTGAGAGTGCTGCATGGCTGGACACGGTAACGTTACGGTAATGGTAAAGTTTTATAGCAGAATCCAATTGAATGGATGTACTGGCATTTCTGCCTCAGTAGGACAGATTATGTGATAAAACCTCTGAGCAACTCAACATTAGTTAATATAGAACCAAGTCATTGAAAGGGTCAGACCATCACTCAATCACCCTTTCCCCGTCTCTTGGAGGATCTTTTCATCAAATTGCTCAATATTCATTATCCATACAGCACATATTGGAGTCATCATTATTGCTGATGCTGGTGTATGGCTGGATGGAAATAGCTCTGGATTTTGACATTACTAAATTGATGCTGGGTTATATACCATTTTCCATTCAGCGCACTTTCAGCTAATTAATTCAGAAACTTTGCTCAGTGGCTGTTGTGCTTCATAATAGTGCTTATTTGATATTGTATGTTCTGTAGATGTATTCAAGTGAATTCATATTAAGATATGAAAATACGTATGTTCTTCATCCAAGGACCTTAAACATGATTAACATAATTTAAATAGCTCAAAGGTTTTCATTGTGGCTTTATCAGACCTAAATCCTTGAAAAAACAAAACAAAAACAAAAACAAAGAATGTCATTGAAGCTATTCAATTATGATATAATTCAACATTTTAATGTGTATTCTTTAATCTTTTATATATCTTGCGTGGCTCCCTTCTTTCCTCTCTATCGCCCACCCTCGTTCTGCAGGCTGAGTCTGCAGGTTGAGATTTATTGGCACTGATAGCTTTTTCCCACATGGCATAGTGTTTAGTTTTGTTCCTGGAGTGTGTTACACATGTTGACAGATGTCTTCCCGCATAGACTCAGACAGGAATAGATCCCAGTAGAGTGGAGTGGCAGGGTGAGGACTAAGCTAAGCAGTGGGGAGACGAGCAGCTCCATTCAGGCTGAGGTAATGTGGCCGGGCTTGAGACAGTTTTCTCAGCACAGAGAGAGTCCAGCTCCCATCCCTCCATTCGTCTGTCTGTCTGTCTATCTGTCTGTCTGGCTACTGAAGTCTGATTTGGGGTCCTGTCTGCAGTTGCAGTCCGCCAGCACAGATCAAAGTCATTTTAGCAATGGTTGAATTTAGATACAAAGCTTCCACACATTAGGAACTGTGCATGCTATTTTATTACAAGCCTTTAGTTACAGATCTTTAGGCATACAGGACAAACACAGAATGAGAGTTTTACAGTGCATATACAGACATTTCAGCGATTAGTCTCAGTGTTCAACATCTTTTTATTCTAAATGCATGACTTTATGCTCAAGGGTATTATAGTCTTAAAAAATACATGAACTACAAAGATAGATGCTAAGAAATACGCTGTTTGACACTAACAGCCAGGAAACACAAGTTTAAAAAAAATATATACAAAATAAAAAAATGATGCTGTGAGAAAGATCAGGCAAACGCCGTCATATGCTAATACAAGTTACAGAGAAAGCCATCAAATTAGAGCAAAACAAATGAAAGTCTTTATTTAAGCCCAAGGGCTGAACAGCATGAAGATCATTGATCCAAAACATTTCTCTCTGACCTAGCTTTTTCTCCACATCTCCTCTGTGCAGTGTAACATGTTCAATGCCCTGAAGTCTGAGGGAAGAGACAGGATGAATGATGATGAAAATGACTTGCAACAGGATACTGGAGATGTTTTTGCTTCACTTAACGTTTATGTTCGCTAATTCTCTGCCTTAGGTACTTCTGAAACTTGTAAGATACAAGTTATAAATAAATAAATAAATAAATTGTGTTATTTTCACAAAACATATTACAGCCCTTGCTGAATTCCTGATGTGACTGGCTCAGAACTTATCAACCAATCCTCATAAAAGTGACTGACAGTTTGCAGTGTTTCTTTATAGCTGGTCTACCAAGCATGGGTCCTAGGCACTAAGACTGTTGTGTGCAAGAACCTTTTGAATGTTTAACTTTGTTCTTTCTCTGACAAATATGTGTCTTATCTCAAGTCATTAAATATGCGATTTTTTTAGTTACTAGGAAATCAGTTTGAGCATATCTTGTGTGGTGAGCTGTGAACTGAGAGCAGTTATTAATTTCCATGTATATTGAATGATAATCATCTTATGTGAACTTAAATAACTCTATGATGATATCATACGACATACAGCATCCATTAGATCACTGCTTTTATATTTACAATGAAATCATTGTAGAAGGCAAGCTTCTGTGTCACTTTTGATAGCTGTCAAGTAAAGACTGTGCCTTACTCATCCCTTTGAGCTTTGTTAGTATAACACAGTGTTTGACAGTATGTGAAGTTCCCAGGCTCTGTGTGATGCTGTGCTGAGAGTGGCATGACACTGAGATGTTTTACTACTTGTGGTCTGATTATCTAGATGCTCTAAACCTGCAGACATCTGTGTGTATAGCAGGAAGAAAGAAAGACACCACTATCTGTTTCTTTCACCAAATACCTCTACTGTTGAAAAAGTGGATGCATGGGGGAATAAAAGAGGAGGAAGGAAGCCCTATTTCATATCTAAAAGCAAATCACAAGCTACATAGTGTAAATGTTGCATGGTTGTGATCAGTGTAGACAGCATGCCTGCAGCAGTTGATACACCCAAATATTTAAGTGCAACCAGGGTGCATTTCTACCTTGTATTATTATTATCATGTTCTTTAGAGAAACCTGGACAAAAGTGGTCAAAATAGTTTTGCCACAGCTGCAAAACTCAAGGACACAGTAAGATTTGGGTGGATTTCCACCAGAATTATACTTGCAGTGAAATGTAACAAGAAACAATGTAAGTTATATGATATTTACCCCCCCCCCCCCCCCCNCCCAAACCCTCAACCCACTCTACTATCCACTCTCACACAACTTCACTTTCCAAGGTTTTCAGCACTTTAACGTCTTCCAAAGCTTAGCGGATACTGCTCGTTTTGAAACCAAAAATAGCATAGCATACTGTACAATGAAAGGATTGTTGATGAAATCCAGGCAACAAATCATGTTCCTGCTGAGAAACTAATTGAATCTCTTAGGAAAAGCTTGTTCCTGATATTTCTGATAGAAAAAATAAACTCACCATCACACCAAGCCCACCTTACTCTGTTGGTGCTCTGTTCATCAGGTGGGGGGTAATTCTCCTGGGAAATTTTGGCGTAATNCCTTACTCTGTTGGTGCTCTGTTCATCAGGTGGGGGGTAATTCTCCTGGGAAATTTTGGCGTAATGAGAATAAAACCCTTTTACTGTGATTAAAATGCGACTGAGAGAACAGAATGTCTGCAGTTTGTTATAGCTGTCTGTGGCTGTCTGTGAATAGCACCTCACAGTTGGATTAATGCCCATTTTTCTCAGAGAAAAACTGTGAGAATAGGAGTATTCTTTGTTCCTTTTTATTGTTTTCCTTTCTTTCTTTTTCTTTTTTTTTTTTTTTTTTTTTTTTTTTTTTGCTTCCAAAGGAAAAAAAAAAACATAACTCTAAGCTACTATGGTAGCATTTAGTTTTATTTCTCTGTCTTTTCAACACTTTCTTCCTGCTATATGATTTTCTTTTCTTGTGGTGAGAGTTTTATATTATTTAGTCAGGCACTGCAGGCAGGACAAAACCATCTCCAACATGGTGTTAGAAAGTTTGGTAATGATGGTTTTTACGGTAACAAACAGACCTATTTATCACCAGTCTCTACTTGTGTTTTATGACTGGTGGCTACCTTCGTTCCTTAGAGAGGTTGATTGATGAAAGTGATCGAGCCAGTTCGCTGTGCTTTCACATTAAGTCAAGGTGTTCAGTCTGAATATACGACTGCAGCAGTGGTGTTGTTGTTAGGGAGCACATTCATCTGTGCTGAACAGTAATTAACCTTGGTTAAATAAGGAAAATTAAATTACTTGTTTTGTCCCTCCTCAACCTAATGAGACCTTTGTGGGTGTTTTCTCTCACTGAGGCAAAGTATTACGCTGCTGCTACTAGTATTAGTCTACTCTGCCACTGGCCTAATGCGCTGTTTGTGTGGAGCTCATTACACACCATTTCATCTCTAATGATCCTCTCCATTTTGAAGTGACAGTCCAATAAACCTGCCAGAACCAAATGTTTTATCCACATGATGTTGGACAAAGTGAACGAATAATTAATTGATAATTTCTACTGAAAAGCAGTAATGGAGATGAACAGAATCACAATGGTAAGAACAATGTTCATGTGAGTCACGGCTGATTTCCAGCTTTCTTTTGCACCTGAGCTATTAGCTCTGAGTGGTTTCATGACTGCCAGCACCCACAGCTCACACACATAATGCAGAGTGAGTTTTCCCATTTTTTGCTGTTGCAGTTTGTTCTGCCACAGTGGGTGCTTTTGAAACATTTCAAACAGAGACAGATCATTTTTAACTGGCTGCCCAGCTGTATAATACAAACCACAGTGGGCTGCAGACCAAAGGTTGGCTTCATTTGTTTTACTTGTTTTGTGATTTCAGGCTGTGTACTACAACAATCTATGCACACAGTTTTGCACGTTAAATGGTACACTTGCAAGCTTATTGGCAACCATAAATGCAAATTTTACTTGCTAATGTAATAGTTTATCACATGGTCAATGTCATACAGAGCAAACAGGCCATTTCCCTCCCTGCGTTCCTTCCTTTGTCCTGCTCTTGTTTTCATCTGCTACCTTTTCACATCCAAAATGTTGAATGTTTTCCTGATGTCACTGGCTCTATGTGTCACACACAAATGACCATTTTCAGCACATCACAATATTTTCTAAATACTCTCCTCTTTCTGAAATGTATTCTTTGCTGTATTGTGGCCTTCTGTGTGTCCACACTTAATGATGGATGGGCCTTTAAATGCTCCAATAATGACAATGCCTTCAACACCCAGAACTCTGTGTCCTCTTCTAGTACACCATGGGCTCTATTTATGTAAATGTTATCTATTATAGTGTGGATCTCATTGACCTTTAGTGCTATGGAGCTTTACAGCTGTGGCTGTATTTGAAATGAGGTGGAATTAGAAGGAATTAGTCATCAGTGACAGTTTAGTAGCATAATCATGATCAATCAAATCACCCATTTTACTTACCTACCTTTGCAATCATCATGTAGTATTGTGATGGTTGTGTGCTGGATGAGTTATTCCCACAACAGATCAGATGTGCACAGAATGAAATAAAAGGTTGAAGAGCATCTATTCTTGCATACGTCACTTGGTAAAAACATAACAAAACACAGAACATGACTATAACTCAAAGCACACAAGTATCTCTCTCTCTCTCTCTCTCTCTCTCTCTCTCTCTCTCTCTNACAAATGGGTTTAGAAAATGGATGGATGTATATATATATATATATATATATATATATTTAAATATATATATAAACCCTGTATGCTTCCAATAAAAATGCCACTTTACAAGAGCAGAGCCCAGTGGGAAATTGGGTTATTTATTTATTTTTTTTTACTTCACATTTAAAAACTATATATGGTGAGAATGCCTATGCTCTGTCAAGCTAAAGGGCCATTGTTTTTAGGCCTCACCACCCACAAGCCTCGATTCAGGTCTGAAATTTATTTTTTATTCAATTAGTTGTTTGCCAGCTTAGGTGTGTGTGCGTGTGGGTGGGGGCATAGGTTATGCAATTTCCTCTACCCTCCTGGTAATATTATTAAATGAATTTTCATTATTTGGATTTAATTATTGTTAAGCAATTTGAAGAGCTGGTCTTTAATAATTTTACTTTAAAATATTTTGGTTCATGAAAAGTAGAAATCTTACAAAGAAGATATTTTTGTTTGTTAATTTTTTCTTGTATTTTAACAGAAAGGAATTCACAGATCAATTTACAGATGGTATCTATGTTATACCATCTGAAATAATTATACTTCATTGTATATTGTGTTGTAAATGTTTACTTATAGGGACATTTAGATACTTTACCAGGGGTTTTAAACTTAAGGGATATTGGAATACTTGATTTAAGGATTGAATATTTAACTTAATAAAGAAAACCAGGCCAGTAAAGAATTAAATTAGTGGAATAAACAGGACCTCAGGCAAACATAAATAAAACAAAAAGTTAACATGATTGGACTAGAGTTAAATGAATTCGGGCACTACTGGCATAGGGGTTTTAGTGTGGAGGCGCGACACATACAAGAACATCACAGAAATAGGCCACATATGCCCACCAACAAAACAAAACCACCCTCATCAGGATGTGCCATATTGTGGTTGAAGCAATGCTGCCAGAGTAAGTAATTTAACAAACTAGTACCAAACCACTTGCTCTTCTTATCCAAATCTCTTTTACTCTCACTTGATGCCAAACTAGAGTGTGCTGAAAGTTAATGATAAAGTGTGTCCTTGTCTCAGTGCTTCTGTCTCCATGGAGGCAATTTTCAATCAGCCCAGTCATACCGCACTTTAAGTCTTTCTAATCTGTTCATGGCATGCTATTCCTGATAAGAACGTGGCTTTCCAGTAAACTTTTGCTTACTGTTAAATAGGTACATGCTTTAGTGGTTATAATTTAATTATAGTCTCAGTCATAAACACTAAAGAAATTGACTGCTGCTCCTTTTTCTTTACATTTGCCATACATGTCAGAAGTAACCATTGCATGGGGTGTTGCAGTGTTCAGCATGAAGTAAAAGCCTGTGGCACAGAGTGATGCAATACTTACTGCAGTACTACTGGAACTGGAGCAGTCCAGAGTAAAAATGTCTAACCTTATACACATTCATATGTGGCTGCTCTGATTGGCCCAATTTCTCTTCTGCTCCATCCACATGCTATGAATGCAATATTACAGTAAAGGACCATATCACTCATTTTGCATGTTTGGGTCTAATATATTCAATTGTCATACATATGTTACTGACAACCATTTCCCAAAGGATAAAACCATATTTCAGCTTTCCTGAAATTGCAAAATCTCTTAATCTTTGAAAAATCAAATATTTGAGTGATACACCCACCTTGAAAATCGATGTTATGCAGCCTTATGAAGTCACAGTTGTTTAAATTAGTAGTATGCTTTGGGAAATGATTGTCAGTAATGTTATGTGTGTGAAAATTGAATATATTAGACTCAAACATACAAAATAACTGGTATGGTCTTTTTGATGAACTGTCTACAGTCTGTAATTGCTTGATGTATACAGAAGCATATCAATGAGACAAGAAAGGTAAAAAAAAAAAAAAATTAGATTAGTGAGAATAGATGTTCTTCTCTGATGTAGTTTTGCTCACTGACTTAGGTTCAAATGACAAGTGCATTTTGACATTCAAAGAAAGAAATATTTATGGGCAGACCCATGCTAGCAAATAAGTGGATTAAACCTGTGTTTATCTCACATGGAGGTGATTCAGTATGTGCATCCACCTATTTTCTGGCCACTTAAGCAGGTCAGGACTATATTGGAATGAGCAGAGCTGGCAGATATACCCACAGCACATCCTAGTCTGCCCTGTGTTGTCCTTACACTAGGGGGCGTTCTCACTAGGTGCATCATTCACCTCAACTGGCTCAACTGGAAATATAGAAGAACACTGGCTGGATGCCAAAGTCTTCTCAAATATCTGCATTCCTCAGCCTGCCACTGTGTGTTAGTGTGAGGAACATTCCTGGCCGGCAGAGTAGAAGAAGAATTCAGTAAAATGACTCCAACAAATGGAAATCCAACAAATGGAAAAAGTATGGAAGTATTAGCATACCTATACTTTAGTATCTGCTCATTACTGCCAATGGTCCTTTCCAAGTGTTACATTATAGGATATTTTAACAGTATTTTAATGTTGTAGCTAATTCAGGTGGTGCTAGTACTTTATGTACTTTTGGGTACCTATATGTGTGGTTCCCAACCTTTATGTCAACTTGCAAACCCCTCATCAGTTTGCATAATTCTGTGAGCTGTGAACAGTATGAATAAAGAGTGGTTTCCCCTTCTCAGATAGTTTCATTACAACTATCCAATTTCAAGTCAAAAAGCAATGATTGAAAAAGAGACTTACAAGAAAACAGCAGAAGTATGTTTTCTTTGTTTGCAATGCCATTAGTCATTTCACGGCCCCTTAGATTAATTGCTTGAAGTGGATTGTGATCATCAGGTGGGAAAAGCTGGTTTGAACTGTCATAATACAAAATTTTTTTTTTAAATCATCATACATTTTGTATGTAAAATCTTTATCAACAAAGTAACTAATTAGTAACTATAGTTGCAAGATAAATGTTGTGCATTATACTGTACAGCAGGGATGAGGACAGGGGCCCAATATTAATGTTAACGTGCAGTGCTGCAATGTAATACTGCATCAGTAATGACCGAGCGACCGAGCGTTCTCTGCTGGTGGGTGGTGGTAATACAAAGGAAAACACTTTGTAAGTTTCATTTTCATTAATTGAGAAGTCATCCAAGGGCCTGATAGATCAAAGGTACAGGCTGTATCTGGCCCATGGGCTGCCAGTTGCCAATCCCTGCTGTACAGTGTTTCCCTCTGCCTGTAGTAAAAATAGAAAGATGCACAAAATATAAACACTCAAGTGTAGTAAAATTACCTCAAATTACATTGCACAGTTCCAAACAGCAGTACAGATGTTGTTCCAGCTGTTTGCACACGCACAGTGTTATCATTTTGATCATTACCTACAGTTCATAATGGTTAGAATGAATTATTTTAGCTCCCTCTCTTTACTCCTGTGGTCTGACACCTGCATTACTATAACTCACACACACTTCTCATTGCCTGTCAGTCACACAAGTCTTTATACTCTCACTCATGACCCCAAACCAAATAAGCAATGCTGGACCACTACCCTGTGGGCTTAAAACCTGCAAAAGCAGGGCTCCAGTGCTGCTGGCCAAAGTTCAGGAGCAGTATAGGTCCAAGCCTGGAGATTAAAAAATCCTAAATTTCCTGTTTCAAAACAACAACAGTAATAAAAACTTTCACAACAAGTTCCAAGTCATGAAAGCAACTGTCAGACACTGATTTCTTCCTGTTTCTGACATCCATTGTGACCAACAGAAAACAGAAACTGAAGCATAAACTTGCTATCAGCTGTCACTACAGTGTTACAGCATGTAAGAGGCACATGAGAGAGCACGGTGCATGTGCACCTGTCTTTTTGTGCATATGACTTTGTGCATATTATACACGTGCTTGTGTATGCTTATAGATGCACTTGCACATTTCATGTTTTTTTTTTTTTTTTTTTTTAAGGACAGAAATGATTAACATTTCAAACAATTTCAGCATCTAAAAAACCTGTCACATTTGTTCTTACCGGGAAATCAGATCAGAGATGATCACCTCTGTGTGTCACACTGCTCAGATCATTTGAGTTCAGTGAGGATGACAGTGAAAAGCACATTAAAGGGCTGAATGACTGAAGCTGACTGACTGCCCTTTGCTTTCTGAGTTCTCCCTGGTGACTCTGGCCTCATTTATAAATGACATTAAAATAATCTATCTGGTTGTACCCTTTGCATTTACATCTGATATGTGCATATGTTCTTGTTTGCAATCTGCATTTGCTTTGTGATAGGAGAGAGCTGGCACTGTAAATGCATTTTTAAAGGGTTTTTTTTGTTTGTTTTTTTTTTTGTTTTGAAGAATAGGAATACACCCCCATTAATGTGAAAAAGAGAAAGGTTATAAATGATTGTCTATAATCTACATCCAATATTGATTGGTTCTTGCTTTCAGGGTGTGCATTTATTTTTGATGACATGGCTTCAGATGAGTTTTGAAGATGCAGTGAATAAGATATTATTCATAACAGAAGGCACTGGAGCTACTGAGTTCTAAGGAGTCTATTCATTTTAACAATGTTTGACAAAATAACCAAGACAAGAATGGATTTATGTACAGTACATGAAAGTCTTCCGTTCAGTTTGTGGTCGCAGTTATGTTGTATCTACAAAAACAGCGGCTAATTATACAATCAGCTCCTGGAAAGAGAGCTGGAAAATTACATTTCAGTCTTGAGATTGTCTGAAATAGCAATTTCAGAAAAGAAATAAAAATTTCAAACCATTTACTGAGGCTTAAATTTAATTATTAGGTGGTCTGCTACTAACAAATTTATATTACAAAATTTATATTACTGTATTTGTAAAACTAAGGCAAACTGACTTCAAAGAAATGAAAAAGAGAAGAATAACATAAACAGCTAATTAAAAGAAAAGACTGCTTATGAGATAAAACTACAAGTCACTGTAATGCAAATGTCATCAGAAAAGAGGAATAATCAGTCTATTTGCAGCTTCTGCATAATAACTTTGTTTCCTCTTTGTTTGGTGTGAAGTAGATAGACGGTGTGTCCCAGCTTTGTTCCACTCACTTTAATTTCAGACATTAGAACAGAGAAGATCTGGACTCAGATCCTCACATTTACACACACACACACACACACACACACACACACACACACACACACAAAGTCCACATATTGTTGTATCTGGTTTAACCACACAATAAGAACTTGATCTGCATCAAACCCTACAGCTGTACATGTTACACCGTGTTCTGTCTTCCAGAGACACGTTCCTTTATGTCTACTACTACAGTGGTGTTATGTTATAAGATAAGTTCATAAGATAAGATAAGATAAGATAAGATAAGATAAGATAAGATAAGATAAGATAATCTTTTATTAGTCCCACAGCAGGGAAATTGCAGTGTTACAGCAGCAAAGGGATAGTGCAAAGATAAAAAAAAACAAAACAAACAAACAAAACAAAAAAACAAAAAACAACAAACAGGCAAGATAGTGCAGAGCAAAAACAGGCAAGTCAACAAGCATCAATAAGTAAGTAATAATAAATGAATAGTAAACAAAATAAGTCCACAGCTTGAATGTGTTGAATTGAATGACATCTCTACACTCACTTTACAATTACTGTAAACCTCAGGTCAGCTGGATAAAAACAACAACTGATCGTACGCCGTCTCTCACCACAATCTTCCATTGAGAAACCCATCATGTTCTAATAGGGACCCTGACCTCCTCTGTGCTCCATAGAGCTACACTAATGGATTCTCAATAGTTACAGTTATTGACTCGGACCGTTCTGCTGTCCACTGTAAATCTCCTCTTCGCTCCTCTGGCATTCAGTGCTGTTTAATACCTACACATTTAGCTGCCTTCTGGTTCCGAAGTGGGAGTTGGGGCCAAGGAAAGCACATAATTTTGCTGTAGGCTTAAGGAAAAAAAAAAATTGTATTGATTACACATCTCTAAAAATACATGTTCTTAGAGGTTATGCAGTATTTTTCTGCAATTTAAAAGAAATCTGATCTTTCCAATTCTCAAAAGAGATGTAACCTTTCTTTTGTGAGACAATTTACGAGAGAGAGAGAGAGTTGATTTTCGAAACCCAACAGCATAACTTAAAGGGTTTCTTCTTTTGTGACTTGTGGAATGAACTAAGAGATGATTGAAAAATTTCACTAAATTATCAGGTGAAAGTCCTTTTGTGAGTTTCAGTATGCCAAGCAATCTGCGTTCTGAAGCTTGTCTAATTGAGTTCTGTAGGGACATTCAGAAGTAGGTTATTGATGGATTTTCCTCTGCAATACAGTGAGGATTAGAGCTTATGGTGTTGTGTATACACTCAATAAGTTCAGAGCCAGGTGGCCATAGAAAACCAGGTTCAGTCCTTCTAAAGCACATAGCATTAGATTATTGCTCTCCATCTGCTATTTGCCAGAAATGATGTATTTTACATCTAGGGCAGCAGATTTTCATAATTTTCTGACATCAAACACAACACCTAAAGTGGGATTCAAAAGAAGAACGGAACGAACTCATTCTACCTTAATTTAATTTTTTCACATTAAAGGCAATATTGCTCATCTTTTAAGTAGCATTGAACATTAGTTATTCAGAAAAACTCTTGCAGACAGACAGATGCAGGTCTCACACAGGAAGTTTCTGTCTTTTCTGCCACAGATTTGAATGTCTTATGAACAGAGGCATACTGTCACTCAGCACTCTGTCTAGACACCTTCAGCCAGAGTAGACGTGTAGTTTTTAGGTGATGAAGAATGAAAAGAGAATGAAAGTAAGACAAAGACAGAGATTGAGACAGACAATTATAAAGAAACAGTGCTTAGTTTTGAGTTAAATAAGGAACAGTCATTATTTAGTCACACTTGGCTTAATACTTGAAGCACATGGTGTACTATAATACAACATAACAAGAACCAAAGTGACTCTTGTCTTGTGAATCCAGCAGACACACAGAAACTCTGACAGCAGATGTACAGTATAACAGAGTGTCATCTGCATGACAATGAACATCTTTAATGCATGGAATTTTTACCAAGAGGTAAAACCTGTAAAAATATGACCCTAACTTTGAACCTTGAGGAATGCCTTTACCTTTTGAGCACTTTTTTGAGCACTGTTTGCGTTTATTTACATATACAAACAGAAATCTAATAGAGAGATTTAAATGCAGCAGAAAAACTAAACTATGATAATCCTTCACTATAGGATGATCCATTGCTCTGTTCAGGAGGATCTTGTATCAGGTACAGCACTGACATGCAGGAGGAAAAGGCAGAATTAGAATACTCATAAGATGTTTCTCAGCAGTCTGCAGAGGTGAAGGCACAGAGTTGATGATTCACTTTAAGGGCGATATTATATAATCAGCAGGTTTAAGCTAGACTTTATTTAAACTATCAAGTTTATGAGTAATTGAGAGGAAATGGCTGCCTTTCAAGGAAACTTGCGCTGCTTCAAAAATGAATAATACTCAGATGCAAACAGATTTCACTTCAGAAAGAACTTAAAAAGCTGAAAGCAAATACAATCACTAGTCAATACCCATTTTCACTATTTAATTGGATTTATTAAGCTTCCTCATGGAGCCTCATCTATCATTGTCAAAGCCCAGTTAAACTGTAATGGATAATATGTCACAAAGTCTACATCCTCTCACTTGTTTACTTATTGAATGCAACAAGAAAAAAAAACACAGCAAGGTCCTCACTGCTCAGGCAATGATCCTAATGGCTGATCTTTTTCCACTGTCAGTGATGCAGATATCTGACAGACACAGAAAGCTGAAAGCAGCAATAATCAGCTCATTCTTCTATCTGCTGAAAACAAAGTGACAATCAATAGCCTGCAGCGCTTTAAACAAAAAACAAAACAAAGTTATAGCCTGGTGTTAAAAAACTGTGTAGTTTACGAATAATCAGGAAGATTTTTCAATTTAAAAAATCACTCATATTACTGATTTTAAGCTGCTCTAAATAGGCAGTATGTGTATGGTATGTGCAGAATAAACTAAAGTATGTCACTGATTCTCACACTTTTTAAAACCAGTAACATTTCTGAGTAAACCAGTATGCTGGCTGTCCAGTACTCACCAACAAGCCACCATTTCTAAGAACAAATCACAAAAAGGTTTCACCTGTGAATGTGTGCCATACTGAAATTGGGACGTTTACAGTATGAGCTTGAGAACTTACTGACACTCATGTAGAATCAGTACATAGGGATAGGAAAGTACATAGGGTGCATTCCAAGTTCTTATTTGATCGCTCCTCTATCATCGTGTGACCCAGAAACCTATCTGGTCCACCATCTTTAAGGCCGTTCCAAAGTGCTTATTTCTGTTCTGAGGATGGAGGAGCGAGGCTGGAGGAGGCTCTCCAGAGGATAAGTGAGCAAGGAAACCTGAGAGGCTCCTACGAGGAGGTCTGTTACCTGATAGTCACGCCCCTTTACTGGAAGTCTGCTTCTGATAGGACAGATCCATTACAGCTGATCTGATACACTGCATCTTAACATAACTGCATCATGAGTTTCATCAAACATGCAGACAGAAAAATAACAGCAACATCTCAGGTGTAATTTTACACCTGAGATGTTGCTGTTATTTTGAATATTTCATTATTTTATTATCTTGTAGAAACTAAAACACAGCAGCTCCAAGCTCTCTGCCAGCTGATAAGCTGTGTGACGAGTCATGTCGCTTCAGATGATGCTTTAGGAATGAGGATGTTTCATTTCTCTTAAATCATCGTTTCTCAGCTCCTCTGTCCTTGAGCGTCTTCCTCACGTCTTCAGTGGGCGGGACTAAGATGCAAGTGGAAAAGACGCAAGTGAGGGAAACATGGAAATGAAACTTGGAATGCACAGAGTATACACAGGATGAGATGGGCTTTTTTTTCAACAAAAAAGAAAATAGTAATAAAAAAAAAAAGAAAAGAACCATTTCTTCATGGAACCCATTTTGTTTGTGAATAATTTGAGACAATAACAGAATTTCCATAGATTTAATTCTGCTGATTTGCTGCAGAAATTTCCAGAGTCATCAGACGTACCACCAGGGAACACTTCAAGTACCACCACTAGGTACAAGAACAACAGTTTAAGAACCACTGAACATTCATCAAAATGTAAATTATGTTATTTTGCAAGTGTTCTCACATGTATTTGTATAATTTTAATTGCTTTAATTATTTACCATTATGTCCTTTCCCTTTTCCTGTGGACATTATGCAGACAAATGAATACATTTGTCTGCCAGTTAATTTGCATAAGTGGAAGATTTCAAGTGTAAAAATAAAAGGGCAAAAATTAAAGTTAAATCCGCATCTTCAGGCAATTACAGTCTGTCAGGTCTCTTCAGTTCAAATGCTCACTTACAGAATAGAATAGAACAGAATCTTTATTGTCATTGTATACGTACAACGAAATTGGATGCAATTCTCTTCATGCAAACATACAGTAAAGTGCAACCAGTATAAATATAAAAGAGCAACTAAAAGTAACTATAAAAAAGCAAAACATCATACCACGCACACAAGACACTCACTGCATGATTCATCTCCTTAATATTGCACATTCCAAGAAGTATTTAGTGCATTTACGGCTTTTGGATAAAAACTGTTTTTTAATCTGTTTGTTCGTAATTTCAGTGTCCTGAAACGTCTGCCTGATGGCAGCATTTCAAACATAGAATGTCCGGGGTGAATTGGGTCTTTTTTTATGCTCTGGGCTTTTTTGAGGCAGTGGGAACTGTACAGATCTTCCAGGGAGGGAAGAGGACAGCCAGTGATCTTCTGGGAGGTGGTGACGACCCTCTGGACCCTCTCTGCTGCTGTGCAGCTGGCACACAGATGCTGTAAGTCAGAATGCTCTCTATGGAGCAGTGGTAGAAGGACACAAGCAATTTTTGGGTGAGGTGGTTCTTCCTGAGGATCCTCAGTAAAGTCTCTGTTGTGCCTTCTTTACCAGTGCTGTGGTGTTAGCGCTCCAGGTCAGGTCCTCCACTATGCACACCCAGGAACTAGAAGTCCAAGACCCTCTCCACACATTCCCCACCGATGAAAAGGGGCTGAATGTCCATTTTGTTCCTCCTGTAGTCTATTATCAGCTCCTTGGTTTTGCTGGTGTTCAGGACCAGGTTGTTATCTGTGCACCACACAGACAGCCGCTCCACCTCGTCCTGATAAGCGGACTCATCCCCCCAGAGATGAACCCCACTACGGTGGTNCGCTCCACCTCGTCCTGATAAGCGGACTCATCCCCCCAGAGATGAACCCCACTACGGTGGTGTCATCTGTGAATTTAATGATGCTGTTGCTGGAGTGGGCAGGGGTGCAGTCATGGGTGTACAGGGTGTAGAGTAGGGGGCTCAGTACACAGCCCTGTGGGGGTTGTGTACTGAGGCTGAGGCTGAGGAGATGTGGGGGCCTACTCTCACCCTCTGGGAACAATCTGACAGGAAGTCCTTAATCCAGAGGCAGATCTGGATTATAGGTGGCTGCCTGTGGAAATCTGAACAAATATGCAGATTAGGATTTATAACTATGGCAACATGGTCACAACTCAGATACATCCTCACAGAAAACAATTAACAATGACATTTATCCACAAATGAAGAATTTGGGGATGTGATGAACATACATTTCACACCCACAAGCATTGTTATCACAAATTTATTTTTTAGCTTAAACATTCCATCTAAAACTGGTGTTATGTAGCTTGTCAATGAGGAGAATTTTCATGTTTGGCAGGATTTCTATTTATTGTCAGAAGAAGAAGCTGCTGCTTAGACTGTTCCCAGTTTTTGGGGTCCCACACAGCCTGCAGTACTGACAGCTTCCCATCAGCCACCTGTGGCTCACCTGCAGGATGGAGAACAAAGAAAACCTCCTCTGCACCCTATAGGGTTCTTCAGATATTCTCACTTCTGAAAAGCTGCTTCCCTTTGCCATATGGTATTCAAAACTCAACGGATTCCCCTGATCACATGCTGGCTTCTGCCAGGAATCTGGTCCTCAATGTTTTATGTCTCTGTGTTGGGGGGCAGAAAATAATGACAATACATGAAAACCTGCCTCTCCCTGTCTTTTCCTCAAGAGGCAGACAGATGAATTATAGATGTATGGAAGTGTGGTGAGCACACAGACACACGCACACACACACACAGAGTTGACAGATTAATGTTTTTCACAGCTAAAAAAAACTGAATTGAAATCATTATGGCCAAGTGTCAGGATGAATTCTATAGTCTATAGAATTACATTAATTTGAACAGATTAGCCATAAACCAGCTTTGAAACTCACCATGCTGCTGAGCATCAAAGCCACGGGCGGATCTACATCTGAAGCTTCGCTGGCTGGATGGGATTACTCTTAGATAATCACTTTAATCACTTATCTACTTGGAGTAAAATGATTTATATATGAAACTTTAAATATTCATCTCTGTAAATGCTTCCCTGTATCATTTATAACAGATCTGCAGTAAACAAACAGACCCGAGCACAAAGAAGTGACATTTACTGATCATCCCAAACACTCTAGACATTAGCATATGTGCTCCCTTTCCCTCTCTAACAAAACAAACAAAAGGAGACAGAAATAAAAAGTACAAAACGGTGATGCTTAGTGTGTTTGTGTGTGTGTGTGTGTGTGTGTGTGTGTGTGTGTACATCTCAGCTTTAATGTGCAACCAACGCTGACTGGTCAAAGCTCTACTCTCCTTTTCTACTTTGCAATTTACACTGTTACTGTATGTCATACATTGCTGTCCATTTGTTGTCTTGGTCTCTCTCTCTCTCTCTCTCTCTCTCTCTCTCTCTCTCTCTCTCTGTCCTGCAGACAATTATATTATACAACATATAGAATCCTCTGCCCTCTCTTACATCTACGGAACTAATTAAAGCACAGCTTTGAACTGAAACAATGAATGGGTAGAAACAAGGTGATGCTGATGCTGCTGAGGATGGACCTGATAGCTGGCTGCTAGGTTACAGTGAAAGTAAAAAACATCTGTAAACGGTGCATTAGCCATTGTTTTGACAGATACTTAAACTCTTACTTCCCACACAGCTCCCAATAAAACATCCCTTTATATAGAAAAAACAAACAAACAAAAAAAAAAACCAAAAACTTAGCTTCAACTGAAGATGGGTACACATCTTGTGAAGTTCTTACATCTTCTGCCCTGATCTGTTGCTATCGGGGTAGCTAGATGGCATTGGTACTGTGGGTTGGCTTAGTACAATGGCTAGGCTGCAAATACGTGTTTGCTTAAATAAAATTCTGATTGCATAGCCTTTTTTCCCCCCCAAATGCACCGTTGTTTCATTAGAGGATTTGACAACTTTTTTCAGTTTCCACAGCCTCCTGTATGGCAGTTTAGAAACAATAAAATGTCAGCAATAACGATTCATGATTAGATTTAGAAAGGGCAGATTCCTAACATGTTCTGACAGCAAAATCAGGATTGTGCTCTAAAAACTAATGAATCTGTCCTTGTCACAGTGGCATGTCACAAGAATGTATGACACAAATTTGGCTCCTTTGGAATGAGAACGTCCTAATTCTTTAAAGACACGTAAAACATGTATACATCAAACACAAGTGGAACAGTTGTGCACCAACACTCCAGCTGGGTTTAAGCTGTGTACAGTGGTGACTGTAGCAACACTATAGAAACAAACAATACAAACAGAACTTTATTTATATAGAAAGGTCCTTATAGAATTTTTAATCATCGAAGCTGCATGACCTTGGAAAGTGGGTGGAAAACAGATTATCAGTGTAAAACCCACACTGACAAGATGAGAACATACGAACTTTACGCAGAAAGATGGCAGCCTGCCAGGAGCCAAAGCGCTAATCGCTGTGAGCCAGCATGTACACCCAATAGTCAAATACACATACATGCAACCTCTGTGTGTGTGTGTGTGTGTGTGTGAGAGAGAGAGAGAGAGAAATTACACCCAATGGTCAAATATATATACACACAGCCCCTCTCTCTCTCTCTCTCTCTCTCTCTCTCTCTCTCTCTCTCTCTCTCTCTCTCTGTGTGTGTGAGAGAGACAGAGAGAGAGAGAGAGAGAGAGAATTTAGATGTTGGAGTCTGTTGGACTCGTCTTCTTATTCCTCAGCCATACTGGGGTGAAGAAATTCTTTTTCTTGTTATTGACCTCATTCAACACCAAACACAGGTCCTTCCTGTTGTTCTTGCCTATGAGGGCGTCACATCTTCCTGCTGAGCCTAGACCTTTTGTGTTAAGGTCCAGAAAAGCTGAGATGTCTTCCTTCTGATGTTTTTCTAACTTCTCTGTAACTCCCTCCTTCCCTGTCTGCCTCTCTCGCTCTAATTCTTCTGCACAGCATCCCTCTCTGCCTGGAGCTTTGTGGCTGCACGGTAACTCTTCTCAGCAAGCTTCCTTACCTTGCTCAGTTGTCCCTGAAGGACCAAATTATTCTTGTCCTACATTTTGAGCTGAAGCAATCCATATCAACTTGTACAGCCATGAAATATCACATAACTACATGTCATATTTATTGGACATATGTTTTCAGCTGGTCATCATTTGTAAAGCTAATGTAAATTAAATACATTAAATAAAGTTCTTTTTTGGATATGTTGTTAATCACAGGGTATTACAAGAAAATGCAAGTTATATTGATGTATTTTCCACGAACCTGGTTAATTTTGCCAGTTGTCAATCATGTGGTGAAATGAAACATCACATCTTAGACTGTAAACTTGGATATCATGGAAATTCTGACCTTTCTGGCCATTTGAGGGCAACATCCTGATGAAATATTTGACTTCATGACTTAAAGAGGACTGCCTGAATGCACCATCTGGTCTCTGACTTTAGGGTCCTCTGGAGGACCCACTTCCATCAGCCAGACCTGGCTGCCCCTGAGCTGGCACAGTCTGGATGAAAAATGCCACACATGATGAACAAACATAATTTAAAAAAAGATTTGAAGTTTTCTAAAAATGTTTGGTGCTTAAACCCATGCCTGGCACCTTCTATAGTCAAATGATGTGGTCAGTTTGTACTGACAGATGCTGGGACAGTAGCTGAAATCAAGGCTGATTTCTGCTCTGACTGCTGTGTGCCTGGATACATTGATTTCTTAAAACCAGCCAACAGTAAACATGTTGTTCCCCACAAATAATACAGCACCCTTTTAGCCCAATCACTCATAAAAAAAATTCATTACAAGCAAGGCAGAATCAGCATTTTTAAATGCAACTTGAAGAAGCAATCTTCATAAAATCTTGCCTTCTGTGACGAATTGCTCATATGAATAAAATTTGAAGGCAGCTGCTCCAGAGAGGCAGTGGATGTACCTGTTAAAAAGCTTGCTTTAATTTCTTTAGCAAGGCCAGTAATTTTGCAAATGCTAGATCTCAGGGAAGAATTATTATTACCCTGATTTCACAATAATCAGCGCAGTACTGTCTCACATGTTGCATGTGACTCATGCAAGCACATTGTGGACATGTCTGTTACTCAAAATTTACATTTACTGTACATAGATTCCTAGAATATGATTTTTCCTTTTGTGTGCTTTATGCCAACGTAACAACTACTTTCTGAAGTAATTTTGTAGTAGTACAAGATGATGTGGATGGATGATAAATGTGCATTCATAGAGTCTAATTATAAAGCAGAAAATAAAGGTTGAGAAGTATACTAGGTCAACTTATGATTTATAAGGGGATGTACAGCATACAGTGGTGAATATTATCAACCTCAAAAATTCTAAAAATTTCAGTGTGTAGAGGTGCTCTTGTTGCATATATTAAACCATGTTAGCAAAGGAAGATCTTTTGATGAAAGTGGGTTTCCATGTATATTTAATGCCATGGTTTGCTGAGCTAGGCTTGAATGGAAATGAGAACTGGCATGTTGAAAACAGACTGCCACTCGTCTCTTCCCCAGGTACATACAGCAGTCAGAGCAGAAATCAGCCGTGATTTCAGCTGCCTTCCCTGCATTTGTCATTACAAACTGACTAAATCATTTCCACGACGCTAAAGTTTGTGAGTCTGGTGTGTGTGTGTGTATGTGAGAACAGCATGTGCATTTATGTACACAATATTAAATCAAAGTCCTCTTAAAAACCCAAATCAGCTTTTTGATCACATAAAGTAGAGCTACATCATAAACACATAAAAATAATTCAGCAGGACATTGTAATGATTGCTGGTTAAAAAAAACAAAACAAAACAAAACAAAACAAAACAAAACAAACAAAAAAAAAACAAAAAAACAAAACAGCATTATAACTTTGATTTATTTGTTGTGTAGTATTAAAGTCTGTGTATTAAAGGTCCTGTCAATCAATTTGGCGGTGAAAGCAGCTTTGGGTTGTGTCATAACAGAGAGAGGAAAAAAAGACACTTGCACTCAAAAATTTACATCTGTTATTTTACTTTTATATATCACAAACATTTGTAATATTTACATTTAGAAAATAATCTATCTTCAGATATATTCCAACATTTTCCCACAACTGTACAGCTGAATCGCATAATAAACCTACAAACCTGAGACACTGAAATAAAATAATTACAGCAGGGACAAGTTCAGAAAGCTTTGCTACACAGTAGCAATTAACAGCAAAGTAGAAAAACATGTTGGACCCATTATATATTTAAATCAAAAAACAAACAAAAAAACAAACAAACAAACAAAAAAAAACCTAACTATATTTACCACAAAAATAAGCTAAGCTATCTATCAAATCTGCTGCAAAATATCTGCCAAGTCTGGCTGATCCTGTAGGCAAAATAAAATGTTTAACATTTACTATGTGATGTCAGCTGCTTGTCACATGACATCATGGTGCTCAAAATGAATGTGTTCAACCATGCAGAGTTCTGCCCTTCTTTTGGACTCCTCCTTTCTATCCTTGTACACATGCATACACACAGACACACACACACACACACACACACACAAACAACTCAGTTCAGTCCAGTGTGCTGTCCTTTTGTGTTCCTTGCAATAGTCCTTCATAAGGAACCGCTAAATAGCACATTTGTGATGAACCATTTCTGTCCGGTGCATTTCTGGAGAGCCAGTTGGTACCCAAACTCATTGTCACTGCTCGCTACAAGTTCTAGGCATCTCCTTGATTTCTTGTTTTGAATAGATCCTCCCTGAAACATAAAAGCAGATAGAAATGATAGTGGATCCAGAAGAATAACTTGTGTGCACAGTAGAGCTGTGAGTGAGGATGTGAGTTATGTAGCCTGAGCTCTGGGCATTTTGGATGAGTCACATAAGCATCCTCATTGGGCCAATCAGAGAGCATCAACATGGACTGAAGGCAAAATCAACAATGCATTTCCAGTTTAGTCATAAGCTTTCTTTGTAGGATGTCAAAAAAAAATTGAGAAGACATAATCACCCATGGCAAATAAATACAGGGCACTAATTAGAGCTCATACCTCCTTCAAAGCCAAACAAGCCTATAAAAACTTTGTCCTGTCCCAATGATATACTGGCCCAAAGAGAAAGAAACAACTACAACATAATAAACATAATATTTATCTGGGTCTATCGCTGTAACTAAAGTTATGTCAAAACCGTTTGCAAACTACTAAATCAGCATCCTATCAGCTACACATTAGTGGTTGTCAGGGTCAGATTGGCCATCAAGAGAGGCGGGACTTTTCCCGGTGGGCTGCAGCCATTGGTGGGCCAGCCGGTGGCCTTTGCACTGCACAACATAATATTAATTAAAATTAACTTCTAAGCAAACATAAGTTTTTGTTTTCATAATTAAATAATTTTCTTGGCGCTTAGACAAAAAATGAATTCTAAAAAGAGAAAGGGTGGCGCGGAGACACAACAAACAATTATGGACTTATTTGCTCCTGGCATCATTGACATTTTCTTTTTCTTTGGCAAAAATATCTTTCACAATTCATATCTTCCACAGTTTTAGCACTATAAACCAATAATTTATACATGAAAACGTATACTACAGGCCAGAAGTTTGAGGCCACCCCCAGATTAAAAAAAAAAGAAAAAAAAATCATCAATACACTGTCTGTTTTACCATTTATTGCACAGTAAATGACAAAAATACATAACATAAATGTGACTAATTATTTTCAAGAAGAATTTGTCAACAATAAAAACACTTTGAAGTCATTTCAGGCTCAAACTTTGGTTTCGTCAATGTAACACCCTCTGGCAAAGTCATAATTCTCAAAACCTTTAGCTTCTCTTTTGAATGGATGTAAGTTTGGCATAATTTTGATGAATGTTTTGGCTCGTCCTGTTGAAGACTGAAATTTTGACTAATAATTCGTAAACCAGATGGAATCTCGTCTTTCTTCATAATTCCTTTAACTTGGACCAAGTCTGTTAAAACACATAAGGCAAGGGAGTTTGGGCAAGGAAGGTGGAACACAACTGCAGTGCCAGTGCACTAATACAGACTGGTCATGCCTTCATTAAAAATAATTTCTTAAGCCATAGTGGCTACATAATGTGCTCTTGTTGACAAATTCTTCTTTTAAACTAATTAGTACATTTATTTTATATATTTTTGTCAGTTCCTGTGTACTAAATTGTAAAACGCAGAGCATACTGATAATATATTTTTTTTTTAAATCCAGGGGTGGCCTCAAACTTCTGGCCTGTACTATAGCTACATGTCTTCTCTCTCTGACAATGTCTACATTTAAACATAAAAATTAACCTGTTCTGACGCAGAAGCCTCTAAGCACAGACAACGCCGCTTCGCAGCCCCATAGACTTCCCGTGTTAAACTCTCTAGAAAAATTTATGAAAATCTCAATTCTAAACTGTTTATAAATTGCAATCGGTTTTGGAGGTTCAACACAAATTTACATTTACTTGTTCGCTCAAGTCTCCTCTCTCCTGCGGTGTTTCATTTTCTGAGATTGGACTATGGTTGTGGAGTTTCAGCCATTTGTTTGAGGGGTGATTTTTTTGAGTGGACGCTGTCTGAACAGCGGACTCTGTGAGTTCTGTGTTCAGTCTAATTAGCCACAGCTGCTCGCGCCACACTACTCAGCCTGACATTGGTGCTACAACGACCATCTAATATTTTGCCCTATAACTTTGGAATCGAATGTCGTACAGTCAAAATTCAGTTTTACTGGATTCCTTGGGACTACACGCATCCATCCATCCATATACAGTGCTGTGAAAAAGTATTTGCCCCCTTACAGATTTCCTCTGTTTTTGCTTTTTTGTCACACTTACATGTTTCAGATCATCAAACAAATTTTAATATCAGACAAAGATAACCTGAGTAAATACAAAATGCAGTTTTTAAATGATGTCATTTATTAAGGGAAAAAAGCTATCCAAACCAACCTGGCCCTATGTGAAAAAGTAATTGCCCCCCCTTGTTAAATGATGAATTAACTGTGATTAACCACATTTTTTGGAAAGCTGAGTTCAATTTCACTAGCCACGCCCAGGCCTGATTACTGCCAGACCTGTAGAATCAAGAAATCACTTAAATAGAACCTGTCTGACAACATGAAGTAGGCTAAAAGATCTCAAAAAGCAACACGTCATGCCCCGATCTGAAGAAATTCAAGAACAGATGAGAAACGAAGTCATTGACATCTATCAGTCTGGAAAGGGTTACAAAGCCATTTCTAAGGCTTTGGGACTCCAGCGAACCACAGTGAGAGCCATTATCCACAAATGGAGAAAACATGGAACAGTGGTGAACCTTCCCAGGAGTGGCCGGCCTACCAAAATTACTCCAAGAGCGCATCGACGACTCATCCAGGAGGTCACAAAAGAACCCAGAACAACATCTAAAGCACTGCAGGCCTCACTTGCCTCAGTTAAGGTCAGTGTTCATGATTCAACAATAAGAAAGAGACTGGGCAAAAATGGCATCCATGGGAGAGTTCCAAGGCGAAAACCACTGCTGACCAAGAAGAACACAAAGGCCCGTCTCACATTTGCCAAAAAACATCTTGATGATCCCCAAGACTTTTGGGAAAATATTCTGTGGACTGACGAGACAAAAGTGGAACTTTTTGGAAGGTGTGCGTCCCGTTACATCTGGCGTAAAACTAACACAGCATTTCAGAAAAAGAACATCATACCGACAGTCAAACATGGTGGTGGTAGTGTGATGGTCTGGGGCTGCTTTGCTGCTTCAGGACCTGGACGACTTGCCGTAATTGATGGAACCATGAATTCTGCTCTCTACCAGAAAATCCTGAAGGAGAATGTCCGGCCATCAGTTCGTGACCTTAAGCTCAAGCGCACTTGGGTTATGCAGCAGGACAATGATCCGAAGCACACCAGCAAGTCCACCTCTGAATGGCTCAAAAAAAACAAAATGAAGGTTTTGGAGTGGCCTAGTCAAAGTCCGGACTTAAATCCGATTGAGATGCTGTGGCATGACCTTAAACAGGCCGTTCATGCTCGCAAACCCTCCAATGTGGCTGAATTAAAACAATTCTGCAAAGAAGAGTGGGCCAAAATTACTCCACAGCGATGTGAAAGACTCATTGCCAGTTATCGCAAACGCTTGATTGCAGTTGTTGCCGCCAAGGGTGGCACAACCAGTTATTAGGTTTAGGGGGCAATTACTTTTTCACATAGGGCCAGGTTGGTTTGGATAGCTTTTTTCCCTTAATAAATGAAATCATCATTTAAAAACTGCATTTTGTATTTACTCAGGTTATCTTTGTCTGATATTAAAATTTGTTTGATGATCTGAAACATGTAAGTGTGACAAAAAAGCAAAAACAGAAGAAATCTGTAAGGGGGCAAATACTTTTTCACAGCACTGTAGGTCCATATGGAAGGATGGATAGGTCCATATATTCTTGCTTAGGAGTACCCATTACCCACTAATCCTTGGGAATACTGCTTGGGAATACATAAGCAATACCAGTATTTCTAAGTGGTATTCCCAAGTAGGAATACCAGTCTTCCC
The DNA here is from genome assembly GCA_014773175.1 of Lucifuga dentata. Lineage (NCBI taxonomy): Eukaryota > Metazoa > Chordata > Actinopteri > Ophidiiformes > Bythitidae > Lucifuga > Lucifuga dentata. The sequence continues at coordinate 271,370 of VXCM01000349.1, forward strand.
AAGTGGTATTCCCAAGCAGGAATACCAGTATTCCCAAGGGGGGAAGGCCACGCCCATTTCTGCCATTTTGAATATTGGCCAAATCCATTTATAGTAAAGAATGCTCAGAGATTATACAGCTAAACACTGAACTCAAACCAGATGCCACACACATACATGGGCCAGGCAGACAGGATAGTTGGGAGATGCAGAACCAGTGCTGTCAGCTGACTGGCTAATATATTTTGCCCTATAACTTTGGAATCGTACATTCCAAATTTTTGGGAGACGTGTTTGTGGTCTCGTCTGCTAATGACAAAACGAAAATGACACCACTCAGCCTGAAGGTGGCACCGTAATGACCACTGATGCATTTTCACCTATAACTTTGGAACCATAGTTCCCAAAAGTAAAATTGTTTTTGTCTCAGATTCCTCAGCTCGCATCCATCCATAATTCACGTATTTCCACAGCAACATCAGGCAAGCACAGACTATAGTTATGCATTTATTATATTCATGGCCCCTTTCCTTCGTACCCTTAAGTTTAAAGACAAACTAATGTAATTTTGTACAACAGAGCTGATATCAGGAAACAGAATTAATAAATAAGGGTTTAGTAGCTGTTACTTGCAGACTGAATTTTTAAAATGGAGTCACATTGACAATTTTAACAGTTAAAATTCTAACACTTTCACTGATTCCATAAACAAAGCACATGTTGTATAGAATAAAAAGACAAAGAAGTGTTTCCATCATTCCGCTACAACATGATGTGAACATTTTAGAATTATAACTATTAAAATATTACTTATGAAGGAATTATGGGAGGATGAGAAGCATGGTGTTGACAGAGCTGAAGGAGAAAGTAAATTAATGAAAAAGAATTCACAAAGGAGGAGTCTCATGACAGCTTGCCAGAATATGAACTGAGTAAACACATCAGCTCAGCAAAAAATTATTCCATCATGCGCTGATGAAATGCAGCAGTATTTTCTCATTACAGTGTCAGAACTGACAAAGGCCAAGTAACTGAAAGACAGATGCTCAATAGTAATACAGAGTGTAGAGCTCTTTCCAAAACTCTGAGAGCAATGCAGAAAAATGTGGAAGAAGAAGACCGGACAAGACCTAGACAAGCTGCAAAGAATGAGAACTGAGTTATTTTTTTAGAACAGTGGTCTGTCTGTGAGGCCCAAGAACCATACAGAGAACAGATTTAAGTCCCTACGTGGGTATTTATTGACCAGTATGTGGACATATCCCAAGATCTGCAGGATCCATATAGTGCTGATCAAGGTGTTTTTAACTGATTGTAAATCCTGACCCATTTACAGTCCTTTACTGTAAACCACTGAGCTCAGAGTACACCAACTATAAACCCACATTGTGCTCAGTTAAAGCACTGGAGCTGATCCCTAACTAGTGACAACATGTTCTGCATGAACAAATACGTTGCAGCCAGTACTTTCAAAAAAATGGTGTTCCATTTTAGCACCGTTTTGCTCAATTTGACCTCAATTTGATAATTAGTATTTGCTTCATATAGAGAATGAAGAGAGCCTGTCCATACCCTGTCTAACCTGTTTTTTTTTATTGTTTTTTTAAACCACAACAGTTTAATACATACACTGCTTTCTCCACATGTATATTAAACAAAATACTTCACAAAACATCATTGGAAGCCAATGATGTCTTCTTTGTCTGCAACAGAAGATTATTATTTTTGTCGTTATTGCTATGACTGAATGACTGTGTTACTGCTGTAGTTGTCATGTCAACCTGAAATGTATGTTGTCAGAACAAAAATACACATCCTCCAAATGTCAATGTTTGTGCTCATAAAAAAAATCATACTTCTTTTTAGTCTGACCAAGATGAATTGTATTCAAAGGTGTTTGAAAGGTTTGCATAATCTCTAGGGTTGCAGAATTTTGGCAAACCCTACAAATCACCCAATTTGGGCAAATTTGACAACAATATTTACTTCAAATTTAGACTGAAGTTACATTTTATGGTTGGTGTATTAGTATATGTGGCATGGTAATGATTTCATTTGGTATTTATTCGATTTAGGGTGCCATTGTTAATTCAGTACGTCACAGTTTACATTAAAATGACTATGCTTTATGACAGTTACAGAAAAAAAACATCCCAGCACATACCTGCAAAACATACATAAGCACATCAAAGCCCTTCCAAGCAGGAATCTTGTTATAGCTTTTACAACAGCCCCAAGCCTAATTTTTGCACGCAAGCGCACACTTAATTACTAACACAGATTAAGGATCATCAAAATTACTTCTTAATGCAAGACCTTTATAGTACACAAAGGAAGCCAAGTCAAATTTAGCACATTTCACTGTGAAGAGATTAAGATCTTCTGATAATCATGTTTACCAAAGACTCCATAGTGGCATGAAGGCACTCTGTTTTGGCTTCAGCATGACACTTTGCACATCTGCAGTCAAAACTATGTCAATAATTGATGCTGAACTGCAATGACAAGATGTGCTCCTTCCTTACTGATATGTTCCCATTTTACCTACTAAATTATACAAAGAAACTAAAATAACCACTTGAGGTGGATTCCATAAGAGTATGTGAATTAGTGAATTATGAACCCTTTCACATTTAGGGCCCATTATACTGCATAGACATACCAACAGTACCAACAGTAACCATGGCCAGGTTTATTTCAAATTGATTGATTATTTATTTGTTTGGAGGATTACTCAAAAAGTTATGAAATAATTTTGACCAAATTTGATGGAAGGGTGGGTTGTGGCTCAGGGAAGAATTCTTTACATTTTGCTACTGGTCCAAATTTAGGGTCACATCCAAGATTTTTTCAAATAATTTCTTAACATTGCGAGATATGGTGTTTTTTCCCATAACTGTCATTTTCTTCAAAAGTAATATACCCATCTCAATAAAAAAAAAAAAAAAAAAAAAAAAAAAAAATCAGACATACTGTATTTATGCCACGATAAACTATTAATAGGTGCAATTTGGTCCAGTTCCAGATACATTTTAAAAACTACTGTTTCTTATGACAAATAAAGCAATTAATTCCTGTTATTTATATTTATATATATATATATATATATATATATATATAGTGTTTCTGTTTAGGCCAGCATATTATTTGAATAAGACAAATTTTGTCTGAACTTCTTCAGCCTTGGTGGAGGTATGAACTCTAAGTGCCTTTCAAGTTGACTCTGCAAGGACAGCATAGCAGACAACAATATGAAGTCAAAGCATATGCTACATCCAATTTAACCATGCTCACAGGTCCTTTATGAGGTGGCTGTTCTGGTAAAATGTAGTTTGCAATCAGAGAGCTGTTAATAAAGAAAGACAACATTATGTTTCAATAACTCTTCATATAGAAGAGAGTAAAAAAAATGTGGGGAATTTTTTTTATCCGCATCAAATACAAAGCCCTACTGTCAAACAAACATTAAACATTGATGTGATCTAACTGCAAGTTGATTTTCCTCCAAAATTCAAAGTAAATGCACCAAAAATTTATTTTGATCGATTTTAATTTTGGAAGAATTCTCCTTTCGACCATGTGTGTGGGTGAGGGTTGTGCTCTTCTTTGTGTAATTGTGTTGTCACCTGAGTGAAGAGCCAGTGGAGCTTCATTCGTTTGGCTGCGGCGTAGCTGCACTCGATGAGGCGCGGTCTGCTATTCACATCCACCAGGCACTTGTTGTCATCGTCATCAATGGTGGGACTGAGGAGCCCGATCTGTAGCTGCTGAGTACTGGTGTAGTACACATTCTGCAAGGACAAGACTCCCGTTATGAAAAACTCTGTAATACTGCTGTGGATGACATTTAGATAATGACTCTTCTAGAGCCTTACATGTTAATAAAGTCCCAGATGTGACTTGCTCTCAGAGATGGAGGGAAACTAATTATATTTACTCAAGTACTGAAGTTTAATGTTAAGGTACTTCTACTGTTTTGTTTTGTTTTTTTTTTTTGTTATTTTGAGGATTTCCATTTACAGCTTCTTTCTACATGTACTCCTTCTACTGCAGGGGTCTCAAAGTCAAATTACTCAAGGGCCGGTGGCCAGGATCTGACCTACCTCTCAGGGAGGCCACTTGAACAACAGAAGGAGAAAAATTTAAAAAAAAAAAAAAAAAAAAAAGTTTCATGCAACTATATACAGTCTTTCTGATATCTTTGTTGATTTTTAGCTCTTGCTGCTACTGGACACCTGCAATGCTTCTGCTGACAGAGATGAGGGCAGTGGATACTGAAAATGGCCTGAATGTGAACATCACTCAGTCTTGATCTGTATTTTGACTTGTTAAAGTTCATAGCTGAGAAGTTTCTCACACACACAGAGCTGTCACGATATCTGATTTTCACTCCACGATTATTGTGGCCAAAAGAATTCACGATAATTATATTATCGCAATATCTATAAGAAATCTGGAAAAAATAATAATGCTATAGTCAGATTCATCTATAATTTTGTTTATTGTGCGTTTTGTCTCTTTTGTTTTGGCTAATGAATTACACTCAAAATGAGTGTAGGGAGGTGGAGTCTGTAACCATAACTGTACAAAAGCTACAAAAAGAGCAATTACACTTAATAGATTGTGTAAAGGAACCAGATGAACTGATAAACAAAAGATCCACAAATCTAACAAATAACCAGGAAAGAGAAAATACTGTCAAGTCCAACACTATGATAACTTAGCTTTAACAACACAACTAAGACCTTAATGTAACATTTTCCTGTTTTAGGGCTAGCTTACGCTAGCAACTTACTCTCTACCTTGGTGAAATCTGCAGGATGATAGAGGTGAAAGTGGGTGAAGATGTTTGCTGACGATCGGCATTTCCTGCAGACTGGGGTGTCTACCAACACCCTATCTTTTCAGTGGTAGCGAGCTAACTTTTTTCTCTTTTGGGGTGTGTCTTGCTCTTGTCTGCCATCTCCTCTGACATTATTTTGCGCAGCTGTTTCTGGGAGGGATTGGTTAGCAACAGGAGCCACACACTGCTGCAGTAGCTACCTAGGTAGCTAGCTAGATAAGGCGCCATCAAGTATGTTTGTCTGTCTGTGTGTGTGTGGGGCACACACACAGGGAAGAGACACTGGATTATTTACATGATATTATGTGTATTATTGACACGATGTCCAAATTTTATTTTTTAATATCACGGTTATCGTCAATACCGGTATATCGCGACAACACAACCCCTACACAACATACGTGCTTCCAAACAGACAATATAGCAAGCTGTGCAGTGTCACTGATATCAGAGATGTCATTGAGAGCCACTGAATAGGCAGAAAAGTCCATCTCTTTTTGACAAAGCTGATGATAAATGTAATTTGATAACTCACCCATGCACTAGGCCACTGTGTTGACAGGTTCATGTTTCTAAATAAAGCTGCTTTCTCTGGAAATACAGTATTAGCTGCCTGTTGTATGCAGTCTTTCACTATATGTCCCTCTGTAAATGGTTTTCCAGATTTTGCGATCATCTGACGAACCACATAGCTTGCTTCAAGTGCTGTTTGCATTCTCTTTTTTGCTTGGTGGAAGAGATTTTGTTGCATGGGCAAGTTCTTCAGAAGCTGACCAACACCTGTCCCTGTCCTCACTCTGGTACTTGGCATACACTCCGCGTGTTGTGTAAAACATCACTTCAGATTATATTCCTTCAGAACGGCCACTTTCTCCTTACAATAAGATAGGGCAGACGCATTTACTCCACAAAAAGGTAAGCAGTTGTCTATTTCTTTTGAAATTGGCAATGTTCAGGTCCACTTTTCGTTTACTTTTAGAAAGTGACATTTTGAACAAGCGCTGGGCTCCTTACTGGAATCCTCTGCTGCTTCAGTGTTTGGTGTAACTAGCAAAAGTAGGTACACAGAGTTAGTGTAACAGTGTTAGGGTGGACCCAAGCGCAGAGACGGAGACACTGACAGATGGAAGCGTTTGAGTGTTGCTTGACAAGTTAGTGAAGGAAAATAAAATACTGATTTACAAAAACAAACGTTGCCAAACGGGCAATGCACAAAACTGACTAAACACTGACTGAAGCTGCCTGACCAGACAAACTGGGGATCTCCACGGTAGCTCTCTTCGCCCCTTGTTAGACTCGTTACAAATGATTAAGACACAGCAACCAGACTACTCCAAACACAGAACATAAATACCTTAGAAAACAGGTGATAAATTAATTCCCAGCCATCACTCTCCCTGCTGCAGCTGGCTACAGCTGTCAGCCCCCTGTTCAGTGGACATGACAGTCAGTTTGCATAACCATCCACCTGCTGCATCTGACCCAATCACAAGTGCTTTTCAAGGCAAGTCACAAACTTGAAGATGAGCTGACTGTTAATGTTCACAATTTTTTATTCCTTGTTTGTTTTTCTGATTTCAAAGGTAATTAAAAAAAAAAAAAGTATTTTGAGGGGAAAAAATAAATTGTGAAAACTCATGCGGGCCGAACATGACGAATGATCAGACATGCCGAGGGCCTTAAACTGGTGGCTTGCGGGCCACATCTGGCCTGCGGGCCAGCACTCTGAGACCTCTACTGCTACATTCACCTGATGACTGCAGTGACCACTTTACAGATAAAATATAAATTCAACACATTCAATTTTAATCTCAGCTTTGTTTTAGCTCAGTGGCCCAATGCATTTTACACATTTTTCTCTCAAGAGCTTTACGAAAGAATGGAGATCAGAAAATTTACTCTGGTGTAAATGAGTATATAAGCTTGCAAATAATCTGAAAGCATGACAATCCCTAGATCCCCTATCAGGTGAACAACCTTGTATTTCTTATTTTCTGTACCATTGGGTAGGGAGATTTGTTACTACTTCATTCCAGAATATTTTTTTCTCTCCAAATGTTGTGGAGTGTACAACATTGCATCTAAAATTTTTGAGGATTGTCATGATTAATGCATTATCCTGAGTCAGAATCATGTCACATTACCAATTTAACACAAAGGGACCACTCTTCACAATGCAACTACTTACTTTTCATGGTATTAATGCTTTTACTTTAGAATTTGGCTTCTCTAAGTTTAAAATATGTATCAGAGAGGTTGATTTACATACATTAAGCATATTTAATCATACAGCTATACTGACTGAACTGAGAACTACTCTAGATATGGCACAGCACACAGAAAAAGCTCATTATGCGTCGAAGAATGGTGGACAGAATTGACCATCTAGGAGAAAACTAGAATAATTGTCCCCATTTTGATGGATTTCTTCTGAATTGCTTTTTCCAAGGGCAGTTGCTTGCCCGTATTAAGCTGACAGAAACTGAATACCAGTTGCAGGAACAAAACAGGAAAAGAATCTATTCAAAAAGAACAGGCTCAGTGGTGTGTGTGTGTGTGTGTGTGTGTGAGAGAGAGAGAGAGANTGGTGTGTGTGTGTGTGTGTGTGTGAGAGAGAGAGAGAGAGAGAGAGAGAGAGACTGTCTACAGATAAGGCTGTAGTCAGCCTTTTGGCACACAATTCACAAAAAATGGTGCATGATGTTGCATGTAATTTTCCAAATAAAAGATGCTATGATATTGATAACACGTTCATCTAAAAAACTATCCAATGGCAAAAAAAAAAAAAAAAAAAAAGCAAGGAAAGGTACATGAATTGGATGGCAGAATTTGGAGGTGTGCACAATACTTTTCATCGGTAAGACCACAACACCCCCATGATTTGTTAAAACATTGCAAAAAAAAAAAAAAAAAAAAANGGGGGGGGGGGGTTTAGAAAATCTCCCAAATAAGCAAACAGTCTGAGAGTGCAGTCTGCTTATTAATTTGTTATGGCTATGATGTTCACAACAACAGACCTTTCTCACAGCTGACATTTTTGCAATGTCAAACACAGGTGTGACCAGTAATATTAATGAAGGCTCTGTTCAATTTAGGTGAGCCAGCATGGACAATAACAGGATGCCAACCCTTAGGTATTATTAGTTACACCTGTGTTTGACAAGTCAAAATGTCTGCTGTGAGAAAAACTGAACAGACTCACGATAAGATTAGCATTTAATTGGAGTCATGTTTCTGTCCACCTGATGAATTTAAGTCCAATATTCACTCTTCTTTTAGCTTTGGTTCGGTTCAGGAAAAAGGGTTCATTATTTTGCTGGATGTTCAACTTTGTTTCTTCTTACCTTTCTTCTAGCTGTTTGCTAACTTTGCCTCTCAGGCATTTCATGTTAGACAGATGAACAGTTATCTTATCTTATTTGCTAGAAACAGCTGTTTACTGTTTTTTCTTGGGGATTGGTGAGGACAGTTGACAAGCAACCATACTGTGTATTTGATATAAACCAAAGCAATAAACAAGTATTATGCTAAAAGTTGCATAGAATGACAGATTTGTGGATTTGTCACTATGAATGACTCTTTTACATCGCACAGAGTTATTAAAGTCAAATGTTAATATCAAAGATATTGACTAGTGGGCATTCAGATATGACAAAGTACAATGTTTGGTGATTTGTGTCATTTTACTCTTCTTCTAGTCTTACTCTGATCTTATTTGATCGTGTCCAAACTTTTATAATTAAATTATAAAATATACTGTATAAATAAACAGCTGTCAGTGTGTCAGCTGTCCAATTTTCTTTCACACCAGACAATTAAAACAGTCTTTTTAGTACTTTCTTATGTGTGCTGCTCATTTTTGGAGTGAAGCAGGCTGCCAGGCACTGTATGTGTGTGTGTGTGTGTGTGTGTGTGTGCTTTCATTGTTGCAATGCCAATGTNACTGTATGTGTGTGTGTGTGTGTGTGTGTGTGTGCTTTCATTGTTGCAATGCCAATGTTGAAGTGCTGTAAAATCAGCAAAGTGTTGGTCGATGTACTGTATGCTTCCATTAATGTCTGTATGCAGGTTTTGACGTTGATGTGCTGCATTTACCACAGCACCTCTGTTACACAGTTTAGCTCTGCTGCAGATTTGTCAGTAAAAAAGCAGCAGACACTTCACTTCAACTCACAGATTTGACTGAATCCAGATGACATTTGGATAGATATATACAGATGGGTGACAAATTAAAGAAAGATGTAATGGCACCATAAGCTACCAGAATGCACCTTGGCACAGATTGTACAAGTCTCTAGAATCCTATTGGAGGGATGGAACACTATTCTTGTAAAAGATAATTCCCCATTTGATTTGATGAGAGTGGTGGGGTGCTAAAATCTCCTGGCAGCGTTTAGCTCATCAAACCATTCAGTGACCCCTCATATTTAATGGATGGGGCATCATCATCCTGAAACAAAAAAAATGACTCCCATCAGAATAGACATATTATATGATAGCATCAAAGCAGTTACTCAAGAGTAATTTTGTATGGATTTTCAGTGACCTTTTCCTCCAAGTGGACAAGTGGACCTAAACTATGCCATTCTGTTTTGCTGTTCAGTTTTTTTCTTTCATAATACATTAACAATGGTCATCAAGGTCATCAAATGTGCACTTTCAACCACAATTTTCAACCAAATTTACTGATGTCTTTTCCATATATCTACATGCAGATGTCAGTGTATTAACTGGAAACATGAGCCAGTGGAGCAGTCTTTTTGACTGAAGCTCCTGCTATCTATGCCCCAATAATGAGCCCTATTTCAAATATTTAAATCTTTCCTTCTCGTCATCTTGATCCAAAATGGAGGTCAACAGGGCCTGTTCAACATTTTTATACATAGGATGTTAATTGCTTAATTGTATGCATCTGTCTGGAAGCATCTGCGCTTTTTAATGTTTCTCCTCATTTTTTCCAGTTTTTTCCCTTGTCATTTTGTCACCCATCTTGCATATTTTTATGGCGGCAATCACAAGGCTTCCATCTGATGATGTAATACTGAAAACAAAAAAATGGAGCAGGCTAGATTTGTCATGCAGAAGAAATCCCTAATCTCATTAAGAATGCTGGTGCTTCTCCAATCCTTTGTTTGATATGCTTGGATTTATAGGAGATTTAAAGCATACAGTATATCACAGTTATAATTAGGACATTGTAAAGTTATCTGGGTCTCAGGAAAGAAGATGTTTAATTTTTGTTCTATGTTGACTTAAGAAAAAGGTTTTTCTAGGCTGATCAATCTCCACCTGCTTTCACAGTGTAGCTGAAATTCTTACAGAAGTTTCCTCAACTGATCTTTCACAGCTGCATAAATGTCAACACACACTTAATAGGTATAAAACATATCTACTAGATAAGTTTGAATTGGGAAGGATAATGTGGGCTCAAGCCTCACTTTATAAAAAAAGCTTACAGCTGTCACAGGCTAAACAATCTCTGACAAAATCTACTTGAACATAAGAGGATCAAGGAATTGATGGGAGCAGAACGGCTGGAGAAAGTGAATGATAACAAGCTGTGCTAACATTAACTCCCTTTAATTTGGGCAGAGATATGTTCTGATGAAATATTTGAAAACATTATTGAAATGACTGAGCCATCTTTTACATACTGTAAATGGCCAGACCTTTAAACAGACTTGTTGGATACCCACCACTGTGAATGAAAGAATGAGAAAGTAAATATGAAACTGAAGTACGGTATGCTGAAGAAAGAGACAAATGTTATGTGGAGCTTTTGTAGACAGGTAGAGTACATTCTAACTTAATCAAAATAGAATTTAGGTTATGTTCCATCAATAATGTGACATTTTCATCTGTGGACTCAGGTCATTGAGTGATATAAAAATGTCAACATGTTTTGTTGATGATCAGAGAAAAATAGGAGATGTGATCTTGTTCTATGAGGTTAAGGTTCCGAGTATGATCCAATCTGAGAACATGGGAAAAGTAAATTATTTTTCACTGCAATGGAATAGGCTTTATTGAAAAGAATACCACAAGATGGGAATAAAAGAAGCAATACACTGTATTAAATCAAGCTATATGCTACAGACTGTATACACAGTGGTCCACAGAGGGCTCTTACCTGAGGTGTCATCCCATGACAGAGATACAGGATGGGGACGTTGTCATTGTCAGGCCCCTGGTCCAGACACAGATCTTTCTTCAGAGAGTTTTTCAGCTGAAGGGTAGAAACACACTCAGTCAAAGACACACACACATGCACATAATTGAATGAAATGTGATTTATCTAGTGGTTAAATCAATAATATGCCAGAGTACAAATGACGGTGTTAATATGCACCAGAGGAAACCAGCTATTGCCCATGAAAAACATTATGTTCTGTCTGGCTGAGTATTCAGATTTAACAGATCTTTATGATCACATGTGGTGTCGTGTCCACATAAAATAATCCAGTGGTATAAAACTGTGAGGAAGATGCAAACAGTAAACTTCTGCTATTTCTACTTCAGGGGAAATGTTTATTTACACTTGGCGTAAACCTAAAAGGAGTAGAGTGTACAATATGCTGCAGTAACTTAAAACTAAAGTCAGCCAGTCACTTTCAGTCAGTATATTTACATACACACGACATGAACTATTGTCTATACTGACTATGACAAAAATTGAGCAAGACATATACATTGATGGTAGAATTCCGTTGTTCAGTGACTATACATGATATGTTGCTTAACTAGCCTGTAAGGAAAATCCCACCAGATGAGGAAATGCATTCAGAGATTGCTTACACAAATTTCAAGTCCACCAATGTCAGTTTATGTTGGTTTCTATCTGATTATGTTGTTTACATGACTTTTGAAAAATATATATTTTTTGTCTGAGTAGAGTCTGAGTGAGTCAAAGATTTAATGTGCATGTATACGTACTGAGTGGGATTCACATGATTGGAACGTGTTTTATATTTACATACATACATTGAGCCAAAAATTGGTTACTTAAGTAATGAAATTCTCTTTGAATGTAAACCTACCAAAATAATTCAAGCAGCCAGAATATTAAGTTACAATGATATCTCTTATCAAATCCTAAAATTAATGCAGTTAAGATAGACAGGCTAAAGGTTGAAACATCCAAAATGCTATTTATACTCTAAAACAGGGATGGGCAACTTTGATGAGGACGGGGGCCAAATAAATTTCATTCTCACTGTCAAAGGGCCACACATTAACATCCCCCCNCCACCCCCACTCCCGACCTGACCTGTTTTACACCAGCTGCGATGTGAATAAGCGGCACGTATATGCGAATATTCAGAAACTGTCGTGTCACCCTGTCACGACATGAATTTGACTGCTCGTCAAGAAAGTTTGGCGGTGCAACAGAACATCAAGATGGATTCAACATCATCCTGTGATGATGATTTGGTGCTGATCCTTTTGACAAAAAAGAAGAGAAAACTTTTGTGGATTCATCCAGTTTTGGAGGGAAGGAAAGAACACCAGGAGTTTCACTGTCTGATACAGGAGCTGAAACTTTACCATGATGTGTGACGTGTGATGACTGTTTTGATTTGGATGATCCATTCTTGCTGCAAAAAATTGAGCTCGGAGTGAATAAAATAAATATCGCATGTTTGTGATGCGAAATTTCACCTTGTATGTATTCTCATTAACTGATGTAGTTTTTAATTGACACTTAAAATCGAGGGCCCTCTCTCTCTCTCTCTCTCTCTCTTTCTCTCTTTCTCTGTCACCCTCTCTGACCCTCTCTCATTCTGTCGCTGTGGAGAGGAAAAGAGATGAGACGTTTGCTCTTGGAGATATAGGCCAATAACTGCTTCTGCTGGATGTTAATGTGCAACGCTGCCCCATTACAAAGGAAAACACTTTATAATTTTAATTTTTATTAATTGAGAAGTCATCTGAGGGCCTGATAGATNGGAAAACACTTTATAATTTTAATTTTTATTAATTGAGAAGTCATCTGAGGGCCTGATAGATCAAAGTGCAGGCTGTATCCGGCCCACAGGCTGCCAATTGCCCATCCCTGCTCTAAAACATAACTGTGCGCTTTATAACATTGCATAACAGAAGCTTTATGCTTGATTAACATTACTCAGTCTTCTTTTTAGGCCCTGAGAGTTATTCATACATGTTGTGACAAAGACCTGCTTGATTGCAAGATACAAACTGCACCATAGGGAGCTGGAAAAATGGTGGGTTGTATGAGGAATGAATTAGGTAAAGATGTGAGATGACAAAAACACAGCGAGGGATGATTCAGCTCCCTGTTGGCTCAGGAGATGCCTACTTCTATCTGATAATCAGTAAATCCACAGGCAGCAACATTCAATCCTGTGAAAACACTCACTTTTAAACATTTTATAGTGCAGGAGAGTGTAAAATAATGTGCCATGCTTTCACACACCTGTGAGGTCCACATTACTTTGAATAATTTTGGTTTATAGTTTGGACTTTGTCTTTTGCGTCTGTGTTGAACATGGCTGGCAGTCTGCTCACATGTAATGAGTTCTCAAACCAGCATGGCTGACTAACCCATCGCATTCATATAGCAAATATAGAATAATGAGGCCAACCAACTCGGGGAAATAAATATAATGAGGCTGGCCAATTTCCTCTTTATATCCATCTACCATTTGTCATAAAAAAAACCAACCATAAAACACAGAAAGCAGTGGCATATATCTGCAGTCTTGTGTGTCACTGTATATTAAGGTGCATCACAGTGATATGAGGTGGGAGGACCGTGGAAATATAGCTGTTTGAGAAGAACTTGGAAAAGGCAAATATAAACGCTGCCAACAAGTGATGCCGGCTTCAGTTTTTCTGGCTTCTCTGACTAACATATTCAGCTGAACAACCCTCCAGCAGGATATGCTGCATCTATGTTTTAAGTAACACTAGCCTGTTGATCTATCTGGACATACAACACAACTATACCTGTTCATACACAACTGCATGGAAGTCCAGAAATGTAATACAACATAAAATTGCTCTTCAGTAATTTTGAAGTGGAAGCAGAGTGTGTTTTCAGAGTTGCAACAGCAGTGCACCTCTTTGTGTAATGTTTGTGTTCCTGACTGCAGCCATCTGAATCCTAACAGGAGGGATTAAAATGATTTGTTCAGGCACGGTTTAGCCTTGTTTTGCCCTGTTGTGCAGACACTGGAGTGAATTTGATGGAAGGGCGGCTTACTACTCCGTATGCGATGGTCTCTGTGTACATCCTCATCTCTGGATAGATGTTGACCAGGTACCATCGGAATGTTTTACACTGCAGCCTCTTCCTCAGAGCCTTCCTTTCAGAGATATCCCCAATATCTATCCCTGAGTCCTGAGATCAAACAAACAGCCATCCACACGTGTGCGCACACACAGACACACACAAAGCACAAAAATTGATTCACTGTGGTTTGTGGAGAAGTGGATCAGATAAGCCTCAGTGTTTATCCCAGACACAACGGCCCATTGAGGAGCATTGTGTAACCACTTACCGTGTATTTGAATAGCCTCTGTAGGTTTTTGATTTTTTCTGTTCTGTTCGTATCAGGACTTTCCTGTTACAATCCTGTCGAACAATACTGTCGAACTGATGCCTTTTTTAATAACTCAATAACTGCTAACTGAGGGTACAAATTTTGCTAATATGGTGTTCTGATGTTCAAAATGATCTAAAAGTGTTATCTGAACTCTGATGGATGCGTCATACGTGAACACTATCACCGTGTTATGTTTTACCTTCTTCTTCTTCTTTTCCTTTCGGCTTTTCCCTTCAGGGGTCACCACAGCGAATCATCTGCCTCCATCTAACCCTATCCTCTGCCTCCTCTTCTCTCACACCAACTAACTTCATGTCCTCTTTCACTACATCCATAAATCTCCTCTTTGGTCTTCCTCTAGGCCTCCTGCCTGGCAGTTCCAACCTCAGCATCCTTCTACCGATATGTTCACTATCCCTCCTCTGTACATGTCCAAACCATCTCAGTCTGGCCTCTCTGACTTTATCTCCAAAACATCTAACATGCGCTGTCCCTCTGATGTACTCGTTCCTGATCCTATCCATCCTCGTCACTCCCAAAGAGAACCTCAGCATTTTAGTCTCTGCTACCTCTAGCTCTGCCTCCTGTCTTTTCCTCAGTGCCACTGTCTCTAAGCCATACAACATCGCTGGTCTCACCACCGTTTTGTACACCTTTCCTTTCATTCTTGCCGAGACTCTTTTGTCACACATCACACCTGACACTTTTCTCCACCCATTCCAACCTGCTTGCACACGTTTCTTCACCTCTTTTCCACACTCTCCATTGCTCTGGACTGTGGACCCTAAGTACTTAAAATCCTCCACCTTCTTTATCTCTATTCCCTGTAACCTCACCATTCCACTTGAGTCCCTCTCATTCACAGCCATGTATTCTGTCTTGCTGCGGCTAACCTTCATTCCTCTCCTTTCCAGGGCATATCTCCACCTCTCTAGGTTTTCCTCCACCTGCTCCCTGCTCTCACTACAGATCACAATGTCATCTGCAAACATCATAGTCCAAGGGGATTCTTGTCTAACCTCATCTGTCAGCCTGTCCATCACTACAGCAAACAAGAAGGGGCTCAGAGCTGATCCTTGGTGTAGTCCCACTTCCACCTTGAACTCCTCTGTCACACCTACGGCACACCTCACCACTGTCTTACAGCTCTCATACATGTCCTGCACCACTCTAACATACTTCTCTGCCACTCCAGACTTCCTCATACAACACCACAGTTCCTCTCTCGGCACCCTGTCATATGCTTTCTCTAGATCTACAAAGGCACAATGCAGCTCCCTCTGACCTTCTCTGTACTTCTCTATCAACATCCTCAAAGCAAATACTGCATCTGTAGTACTCTTCCTTGGCATGAAACCATACTGCTGCTCAGAAATGCTGACTTCTGCCCTTAGTCTAGCTTCCACTACTCTTTCCCATAACTTCATTGTGTGGCTCATCAACTTTATTCCTCTGTAGTTGCCACAGCTCTGCACGTCTCCCTTGTTCTTAAAAATCGGCACCAGCACACTTCTCCTCCATTCCTCAGGCATCCTCTCACTCTCTAAGATCTCGTTGAACAACCTAGTCAAAAACTCTACTGCCACCTCTCCTAGACACTTCCATACCTCTACAGGTATATCATCAGGACCAACTGCCTTTCCACTCTTCATCCTCTTCAGTGACCTCCTCACTTCATCCTTACTAATCTTTGCAACTTCCTGGTTCACAACGGTCACCTCTTCTACTCTTCGTTCCCTCTCTGAGGTAAATTAACACTGGCAATTTTTGCCACGTAGTTAATTCATGGGGCTAAAGCCAGTGCTAAATTTCATGCTTCTTGAATTTAGACCCCACTAAATGCTTCATTATTGACTAAATGAATAGCCTGCAGATGTTCACTCATTATAAAGTGTGTTTACATATTCAAAAAGATCATGCAGTGGAATATAAAAAAAAGCATCAGAACTTTAAAGTAAGCAATATAATACATGACAGCATTATATTATTATTTATTTTAATTTAATTTGTTGTTTTACAAGGTCTATATTAAATGCAGGCTATGATCACATAAACTCTAATTTCATGAATACCATGAAATATCACACTAATAAAATATTCAAACTGTAGTACTGTGTATAATATCTGTGTGCAACATTTTGTGTCATTTTGATGCATTAGTAAAATTTTTTTTTTAACATGGTATTGTTGTTACTGCAGTTGTTTGACATTAAACAACCACAGCAAATCAAATAATCAAATGAGCAAATTGATGAGTAAATGAGTATGCTAAATAATATATGAGTATAAATAAATACATCAGTTTATTCATTCTGTTTTAATCAGATTGTAACGTTCAATATTTTTCCTCTTTAGATTGTTTCATTAAATCACAGCATATTATTCATTCAGTTTCTGGTATTTCTGGAAATGCTCAGATTCATTATTGTGCCTTCTGGAGGTGTTATGAGCCTGATTCACCTTCACATCTGTGATGGGAGGATCAGAGCTGTTAACAGCCGACACTCAACCCTCTAACATTTAGATTAGATGAACAGTGCAGCATGTTGCTGCTATAATCTATGATGGTTCATCTGATGTCCTCTGCAGCGATGTGTGTGGGGTTTTTTTTTATCACTTTTCCGCATCATTTGGCTTCTGTATAGATGCTCCCCTTGGATTATGTAAGAATGCACAAAGTCAAATGCTTTATATTGGTTACAAAGAAATAATAACTCAAAAGCTCAAGTAAAATGGCTTTATGTGGAGTGGACATTGATGCAGCCCTGTTGTACTTCCTTTACAATCCTACAGGGGGCAGTCACAACAGTCCAGTCAGTGACTTTTATGTCCATCAGCAATGTATGTCATATATTGTTGATTAAGGATTTAATCAGTGCTAAGCTGTTATCTTTAAAAGGCTCAGAATGCAAATGAATACAGGATACAACTGTTTGAAAAATTGTTTTGCCATTTTAGAAAAATGTTTCATTATCATTTACACAGATACATGATGTCTTGGCGATGGCTTCCTTGCAAGATGCCGCAATGCATCATATTATGATACTTTTATTACCGTGGGGTAAAATACTATAATAACATCAGATCATAACTTGACTTGTGATTTCCAGCCTTATTTACTATATACATTTAGCCAGTGTTATACGATCAGTGACAAACACAAGAGAAATAACCTCATGGAATGTGATGCTCCATCACTCACCTCCTGAGGAATGTTCCAGGCCATGTAGACATGACTTTTAAACTCATCCATCCACACCTCTGCGACTCTGAGGGCATTCCTCCGCACATGAGATGTTAGATCCTCCGTATAGGGTTTATGTGCACGCTCTATATGAGCGATGCGGGCACAAGGCAGGACCTCCACACTGCCTCCACACTGCCATACCTAGTATTACATGTTACAAATGAAAACAGGAAAAGAAAAGTGTCATTCATTTCCCCTAGAAAAGGCTGGAAATGAGCCTCCTTTGTCTTTGTGTGATAACCAAAATGTTCATTTGTATTATCAGATAGTCGCAGACTTAGGCTAGTGGGACTGATGTAATGAAGACCTCTGGCTGATCCTGCAGCACCTTAGACCCCAACAGTGCAGACAAACAATTTGTGACTGTGGTAGCTCCATTGAGGAATAGTTGATAGTGTCCATTTTTATGGTATTTTCCTGTACATTTTATATCTTTATACAAAGTTCTTTTTTGTAGTGTTTCATATTATGTTCACAGATTCCTCAATGGTTAGCATTATATATTTGTTTAATTTCATATTATACATATTGTGCATATTGTTCTGATTATTTTGTTCCAGTGAGCTCTACTGCTATAGCTGCTGTTACACACTTAATCATGTTATCTGCTTTTTTCCAAACTGTCTCCATCATATGTCTAATTAACATGTTCTAGTCTTTTTGAATGCCTTCACAGCCTAGTTTCCCTCAGGAATAAGTGACACTTGAACTTACTCTGTCCCATTTTGATAAAGATTGAATATGTCAAATACGATAGGAAATTTTCGAGTTGCAAAAACTTTGAAAAAGAGGAAATGAATTAATGGTTAGAAAGAAATGAATTCTGAAATGATTTAGGCTGCACAATGCTGCTGATTAGTATCTGAACGTTTTGAATGGTACTGAAAAGAAATTCAGCGACTCCATGTGGGCTTTGAAGATGGTCTGTATTCATGTGCTCAAATGTGCATGCGGTCATCAATGGAGATGGCAGTGCCAAGGCCTGCAGTGTGTACTGAGATTAAGCCCAGAACCCAGTGTTTTTTTATGAATAAGGTCAAAATCATCAAGCTGGGCTGTTTTGAGGAGGATTTGCAGGACCAAATAGCACAGCTGACATCCTTCCTGTGCTAAAATAAAATGTGTCCTTTCCATCCCAGCAACACATTCTTTTTAAAAAAACATGCAGAAAGCACAAATAAACACGAAGAAGCTGTTCCCGTCAGATGTGCCATTAATCACACGTGAACAGGACACACAGTGAGATCAAATTTGGAGCAAAACACGACTTTTCTGCAAATTGGTTAGTCAAATTAGTTTTCATACAGACAAGGCCATAACAAGCTGCAATGCAATGTGCAATTGGAAGTGAAATGTCACTGAATAGTGTAAAAAGCCAATGTCAATAATTCAAGGATAAACCACATCTCAGGCTTTTTTTTTAAATTAAATACTATTTTAATTTTCTTGAAAAAACCAAAAATCAGCAGTGTGTTGTGCAAAAGGAGGAAAACACCTCAAAGCCACTGTTGCAACTTTGCCTCAAGGTTAGTCTCCTTCTGTGAGACTGTAAGTACACATTACCCACAAATATTATTATTCACACACTATTTCCAACAGCAGATCACTGCTATAATAAATACAGAAAAATAGAAAACAACCGTAATCTATGCTGCTTTCTGAGTCAAGCCTCTGCAGGCTTATTCATGCTGAAAAATACATACAGTAATTGAGTATTTATTCTGACACTTTCAACATGTGCACACACACACACGCACACTTACAGCATGTATGCATCCTTCCCCCCAAAATAATTATCTCACTTTTTTCTTTCCCACTTACAATCAAACAGACGCCTGTGAGGTTTTACCTGCATGATGCTCCTGTAGTTACCCACTAATTGTCTTCTGTCTTTCTTCAAACAGAAGAAATGGATCATTGCTGTCATTACACTATTAACCTTACTGTGGGGGATTGTGAATGGTGCATTGCTAGTTCATTTAATACACAGATCTATACAGAAATTCCTGAAAGTACACCGCCTCTAATGTGATTAAACCAACCATCAAAAATTTACATGGTGACTCACAGAATCTATTTTCCAGTGTGTTACTGAAGCAGAAAACACGGCTCAACAGCAATGCAACACAAAAATATATTTCATTTTGCCCCAGGATGGTAGTGCAATCTGGGATAAGAGCTTGCCAAACAAATTGTCAATATTTGCAGATTAATCCCTGGATTATATTCATCCCAATGTTTTTGTGTTTTTTTTTTTTTTTTTTNTTTTTTTTTTTTTTTTTTGTTTTTTGTTTTGTTTATTTAGATTTTTCCATTTGATTATTCCTACACAATCTACATGGGGAGCTACATGGTTGGATAAGTAAAACTAAAGACTGTGGTTGTGGTTAAACATTAAGTGTGAATCCCAGTCTCCAGGTTTGAAATCAAATGATCCACACACTCGTTTATTCACCCCGACTTCATACAACTTCACTGTGCAACATCATGCTACTTGCAAATGATGGAATCCTTTTAATTCTATCCATGTATACCTCTTAATCTTCATTTTTTTCCTTAATCACACAGACAAAATCAGAAAGTACAGTGTGAATGTAAAAGTACTGACTGATTTCATTATGATTCTGAATGCGTTCCTAATCAAAATTATAAAGTATCTCAGAACGAACACTAGCACTGGATGTAAACTGCAATCTCAGAATTGTCCAATATTAATAATTTCCCTAGAGAGACTGAGCCTATTAAAAGAGAACAGCAATGATGTTCATAGAACTTCCATGACTCAGATTTTGATCACATTAATGAGGAACCACATCACACGACGATATGAGATAATCTAATCACCAGACCAGTAGAAATACTGACTATGCCTGTTCCACTTCATGTGTGAGCTGCTTTAAATTATTCAAAATCAGATCAACACTCCACAGCACAAGAGCAATCTTCCAATCTCAGTGAGCACAGTACACCCACACACACACACACACACACACACACACACACACACACATGCTCACACATGCACGCACACACACAGTAAACTTACTGTAAAACTCATCTCCTTTAAGAAATACATCAAATCCCTCACCGCCACTTCTGCTGAACCCTTTTCTGTCACATCCTTCTGCAAATATGCTCGTTTAAAAAAAACCAAAAAAAAAATAAAAAAAAATGAGCAATTTCCTTTTCTGAAAGCTTTCTGTCAGAAAAGTATCAAATTACAGGCATGTTTGGTTAGATCTATTATCAGTCTTAGCCTAAGCTAAGTCTATTGCTTCCCTCATCCTAATTTGCCTTTGATAAGAGCAAGAGCTGAAACGAGGGAGCTTCCAGTAGTGCAACGTGCTTTTTGATTAGTAGGGATACAAAGCTTAGTATGTACACAATTTTATAGTCAATGTAACCATGACAATATATCAAATCAAATGACATCAACTGACATTAAGGCCCTGTCCACACTAATATGGATATTTTACAAAACGCATATTTTCCTCTGCGTTTTGGCCTCTCATCCACACACAAACAGCGTTTTAGGCCACAAGAACGGAGATTTTTAAAAACAGCTTCTAAAGTGCAGATTTCTAAAAACTCCGCTTTCTGTGTATCTGTGTGGACATGAAAAATGGAGCAGTGAAACAATGACGTCAGAGCTAAACTCGTGCATGCAAACTATTGCTTTGTGCAATGAGCATGCGCCGGAAACAATAACAACAACAACACTGGTGGCGACCGTGTACCGGTTTCTTTACGTTTGGTTAGCAATAATAGTGCAAGTTTACAAGTTAACTTGGCATTGCTGCACCACTTTACCAGCAGACAACAGCATATGCAACTGCTGCGCCCAATATTACTAGGTCCATGGAGTTCGCTGGTTAAAGTCCGCCAGTTAAAGTCCGCCAGAAACGATGGTTTTGGATCAGGCCAGGTCAATCTGGCCGTTGGTGGGACAATTTTGAGATGGGGATTGTAATCGATGAGGAATGGAAAGAAAACTTTCGTATGTCATGCAAGGCATGTGTTTGTAGCCGTTTGAACATTCTCATGCAGACAGAGATATTTTGTAAAATGATGCTTGTGTAGACATAATTTTTTTTTTTAACTGTGGGGAAGATATCCATTTAAAAAAAAAATCCGCATTAGTGTGGACTAGGCCTAAGATTTCAACCTCTCTAGGCTGTGACTGATTCACTCCCTTGAGCTGGGGCCACACTGTGTGATTTTTGAGGCAGACTGGTAACGGTTAGAGATCGGGCAGAGTCCAGGGTAGTCGGGGGCAGTTGAAGGCAGTCGCATTGCTGAGTTGTAGCTGTAATCGATGTGTGTGTGTGTGAGTGACAGATCCAAATCTTCTGAAACCGATCCGAGTTGGCTAGTCACAATTCAGTCAAATTTGTTTGAATTTATCGGGTCAAATCTTTTGAGTTGACAAGTATAAGCAGGTGAAAGACTCAGATCTCTATGGTAGCTTTCAACAGCCAATGAAAACATCAGCCGGTGATAATGACAGAGGAAGGAAAAAGAGAAACAGGAAGTTAACATTGACATGATATGAATATTAAATCTACTCACCTCCAGCTTGCTGCAGGGAATACAGCCCATGCTGCCCAGCTCCCTTCTCCATCCATGGCTTACACCACTTCCTACGTTTCTATAATTTTTTCTTTTTCTCTGAGAAAATTGCCACGCAGACAACAGGTGCATTCTGAGTTCCTTATTTATTTCCACGTTGCCCTCACTTGTGTCTTTTCCTTGCGTCTTAGTTCCGCCCACTGAAAATGCGAGGAAAAGATGTGAGGAAAAGAAGCGAGGACAGAGGAGCTGAGGAGCTACGATTTAAGAGAGATGAAACATCCTGAAACATCTGAGACATGGTGGCCTAAAGGTTAGAGAAGCAAGCTTGTGACTGAAGGGTTGCTGGTTCAATCCCTGAACTGGCNTGGTGGCCTAAAGGTTAGAGAAGCAAGCTTGTGACTGAAGGGTTGCTGGTTCAATCCCTGAACTGGCAGGAGAAATCAGAGTTGGGGAGGTGAATGAGCAGCACCTGCCCTTCCCTCATTATCACCACTGAGGTGCCCTTGAGCAAGGTACCTAACCCCCAAATGCTCCAGTGGAGCTGCTCAGTGGCCAGCAGAGAAGTGTGTGTGTGTGTGCAGGGTGTTCCCACAGAAGAGCATTTGATGCTCGGTGAAATGCCCCTGCATAAATAAATGTTGCTGTTATTTTTCTGTTGGCATGGTTGATGAAATTCATATTACGATGTCTGTTAGTGTATCAGATCAGCTGTAGTAGATCTGTCCAATCAGAAACAGACTTCCAGTAAAGGGGCGTGACTGTCAGGTAACAGACTTCNTAGATCTGTCCAATCAGAAACAGACTTCCAGTAAAGGGGCGTGACTGTCAGGTAACAGACTTCCGCATAGGAGCCTCTCGCGCTTCCTCGCTCATGTCTCCCAGATGAACCCTCCTCCGTCCTCGCTCCTCCATTGTCAGAACAGAAATAAGTGCTTTGGAACGTCCTTAAAGATGGCAGACCAGATTGGTTTCCGGGTCACGCGAGGAGCGATCAAATAAGAACTCGGAATGCACCCAAGAACAGTTGCAAGCTGTACGACATCCATGTTTGTTTTGGTGTAACGGTATCGCTGGAAATGTTAGTCTCGCAAGTGCTGTAACCTACGACCGTCTGTTCTCAGTCTATACATTTGTTTTTGTCCAAGACAGCTGCTGTTATGTGTGCGGGCACAGGAGACTGAAAATCATTTTGCATTGTCCAAGATTCATTAAATGTGTGCTGCCAGTCTTTTTGTAATCATTCACGACTGAAAAAAAATCATGTAGTGTGGCCCCACCTTTAAGGCTTGTGTTCCCATTATCTAATTTAGCTCATGTGCCATAAAGTGGGTGACAGTTATGGGTAAAATTATTACTGGACATAAAATACACACTGTGTATATATATGAAAAGATATCTCCACTGACAACTTTATTTAGTGCTTAATAATTCTCATACTTGAGAATAATAAGGTAAAGCAAAGTCCCTATTTTTGTTGATTCTTAGTTTAGGTTCTTAGTTTACTGAGTTTAAATTCTTGGTTTAGATTCTTACACTTCTAGATGTGCCACTTCCACTTCCACCAGCAATATACAGCACGTATTGTAAACATTTACTGAAAATTAATCTGTTGAAAAAGATAAAAACAAAGACCACACCCAAGTTCTTTTCTTCTTTCATCAAAATCACCAAAATATGCCACACCTTACAAAAAAATCATATTCTACTCACAACTACAACTACTTCAAGCAAAGGGGACTTATCGCACAGTTTGCCAATCTTGCAAAACTCGTGGAACCTGTAAGTAAGCATCATTTGCTTCAGTCAAATGAATGCAGTTGCGCAGGAATTACATTATTCCAACAAAAATATTACAACCGTTGCTCACTTCATTTGTGTCAGGCTCGGAACTTATCAGTCAACCCTCATACTCAAGCCACAGCAGACAAGACTGCATGTGCTTTTATGGTAAATTCACGGTTCAAATGCATGAATACCACATAATTCTCATGGAGGTAGAACATTAATTACTGGCATGATTTTTCAGCAGGATACCACAAAAAAAACGCACAGAGAACTTTTTCAATACACTGAAATCAATCCTGTGTATGTCAAATGAGAGGCTGTGAAATGTGCTATTCTGAGCCCAAAACACAAATGATATGAATATAAAATGTAACATTAGCTTGGAAACAAGAGTTTAGAGAAGAAATGTTGTTAGCGTTGGAGTCACTTTTGCCGAGCAACCTTGTGAATTATAGTTGCACCTTCTCAGGGATAACAGTAAACTTAAAGAGAATACAAGTTTGCTGATAAGATGAGAAGAAGCTCAGAAACATTCCTGTGATGTATTGTGCTGCTTCCGGAGTGTGTTCTTATTTTATCCTTGTCTGTGTGTATCTGCTTTCATCCCCCTTCACCACCTTGCTCCCCCCCCCANAAAAAAAAAAAAAAAAAAAAGCGTAATAGTTCCCGCTGCATCCCTTTCCCGTTTCCAATGTGTTTTGTGATAATAACTGCTTCACATCAGAGCACAAACTTTCTTTTTAGGTAACACTCAGCATCCTTTATTGCTGCCCAGAGCACCGAGTTGTAACAGTGCCACGGCTTGGCTTTGAGTGTATCCTGTATCTTTATCAGACCATCTGCTGTCTGACAGGCAAGAACCGACCGTTCTCATCTTCCACACAGAAACGCTGCACCGTTTACTGACAATCCTAGTCGTAGAGAAAGTACAAATACACATTGGACATCCCCACAATTCTCCTTGAGCTTCCAAAAAACACATTTTAGTCCCCATTGTACCTTAAAAGCCAATGAAATAGCAAAAGAATGTGCTGTTGAAAACATGCTGTTGAAATCATTCTAGGACATCGATGGCCCTCCACTTCAGGCACTGTAATCCCAAATGTTGTTTTAACTAAAAAAAATTAGTTAATTGTACCCAAAAGTGAATGTATTCCATATATGACCTAATGATTTTGAGTTAGTTGAACTTTTTTTTGGATTTTTTTTATTCAGTTAGAGTTTTTGAGTCAACTTATGTCAGTTTAGTTTTGCCCATTGCTATTAGCAAAGCACAAAATTATTGCTTAATGTAGAATCTTGGTGATTGAGTGGGGTGGCACGGTGGCTCAGTGGTTAGCTCTGTTGTCTCACAGCAAGTCCTGGGTTTGAGGCTAATTGGGTCCTGTGGAGTTGTATGTTCTCCCCATGTCTGTGTGGGTTCCCATGGGCGCTCCGGCTTCCTCCCACCTCCAAAGACATATAGGTGAATAAGTTTGTATGTCTCTATGTGTCAGCCCTGCATAGACTGGCGACCTGTCCAGGTGAACCCTGCCTCTCACCCAGTGACTGCTGGGATAGGCTCCAGCCCCCCTGTGACCCATAACAGGACAAACAGGTATAGAAAGTGGCTGTATGGGTTATTGAGTGGTGTTTTTGATCATCTCAAGATTAAATGAGCCCCTACGTGATTGTTCAAGTGCATTTTTATACATCTTTATGCAACTGTCAACACTTGTTGGTATTTAAAAAAAAGGTATTACCATCACTGTCAAAATAATTTCAATTGATTACAGAAAAAATGCTGCCTGTAAAAAGCAGATGAAGTTATTCTAACCATGCAATATTAGTTCATTGTACCTAAAAAAAATTTGAGGCTTTTCTACTGAGAATCTTGGGTTCATTGAACATATGCTTTTTTGTTTTTTCAACAATGCATAACTTAACTTTTCTAGGGCAACGAGTTACCCTGCTTTTTTTTAAAGTTGAATGAACATATCAGGGCTTACAGTGTGCACTTGTCACCAGTTATCAGAGGCAACCATAAAATATGCTTACAATCGACAGAAAGAGAAGCTCGCAGTGGCTATAATTTATTTAATGATAAACAAAGGAAGGAGAAGGCGATGGCACGTTCAGACTCAACAAAGTAGGAAGAAAGCTGGAGAATAATCTGTTTATCTGACAAATTCTAAGTTTAGATGGGTTTGTTCCAACAATACAGGAAATCATGAGGAAATTATGAACTAAACAAAACAAAACCAGAGCTCTGCCTGCTGGCCCCACACTGATGACACAACCAGTCATATGATATTTGGACCAAGTATAACCAGGAGGAGACATCAGAAGTAGAAAACATAAAAAAACAAAAGTTAATCTTGGGGCCCTGGATAAAAAGCCTGAATCACACTGCCTTGAACCTCCCAAGATGTCCTGTTGACCTGAAAGTTCTATGTGATAATAAGTTTGCTGAGGCCTTCAGGGCTGTACGAGCTACAAAAGTCAGACAAGTCTAGCAGCAAATGACAAAAGATGTATTTCTTTAACTTGATAACTCATGTAATCAAAGCTTAGACTTGCAATCCTGTTGATTTGAGCAATTCTTGATTATGTTTTTGGATATTTGATAACAGAGAAATTATCTCAACAACATGTCAGTTGCTCTGTCCCTTGGTCATACTGTATATTAGCTACTTCTGTAGCCAGATTACCATTCAAGCTGGTCTGAATAGTCATGACCCCCATGTGTCCCGATTCCTAAAGATTTTAGTTACTCCCTGAGTTGTACAAGTGGACAAAATGTCCACTTGTGCAAAAGAAAAATCTAAATTGGATTTGAACCCTTCTTGCTGTGAGGCAACAGTGCTAATCACTAAGCCACCAGGCTGCCATGAGCAAAATTATTATTCTACATCCATTTACATCCACTGCTCTTTAGTTTTGAGAGTAAGATCACACAGAAGGCTGTTATCTTTTGAAATAGCACTCTGACAAATCTGTACTGGAAAATTCCCGTCTGTTGTAACAATGTAAGATGTGCTTATTACTATAGCAACAACACACACAGCTTTGGCATTATGGACCTGAAACTGAACCCACAGAACAAGAATATCTGTATATCTGGGGTCTTAATTTACTATGTAAAGAATTTCTTCCTCCTCACTCTTTGCCATCAACACTAGAAGTGTGAACCTGAGACAAGAATAACACTGAGACACATGTTGGCATGTTTTACTTTGTCACATTGCTGCACAGGATAACACCTTCTGAGGTAAAACATTTTACACAACATTCTCCCTGTTTTTTTTTTTTTTTTAATACATTTCAGTAGTTTTTAGCCCAATTGAGACATTTTTTTTCATACTTGCACTTGCTGAAGTCTTGAACCTGAATGTGTTGCCTCTCGTGTACTTGAGGTAATGAACATGTAAATCAATGTGTGTTCTTTATCGCATTCAAAACTGATACAGAAGGCATCTGATCCCATCACTTTACTGATGTTAGACTGGGGCTAATTTATGCCTCTCAATAATCAGCTGACAAATCAATTGACAAACCAGCTGTCATTTGACAACTAAACTGACAGTGTAAAAAATGTTTCCATCATGTGCAAATTGGATGCATTAATGAACCTAATCAAATTTAACCAAATGTGAGATTTTGACTGGATTTCATAGATTAATCAATAATGGAAATAATATAATTACTTCCAGTCCTATTGTGTAAGAACATGTCTATATCTATTAAAACAATATTAGCAGTAACACGTTATTCTATTTGTGGATGCATAAAAGCAAAAGCAATAATTTGATGGAGGGAATGTCAAAGGGAAGAGTGTATTCTGATAAAAGCGGCTCCTGTTATATGAGAAACACTCGACAAAAGCTCAGAAAGATGGAATGAAAGAGCAAAGAGCAGATTTAGGACTTAAGGCTGTGCAAAGCCCACACTGCAACAAAAACCTGATCCAGCAGGTTTGCCCTCTACAACAATATGACAAATCTGATCCCTGTTCACCATGAGGATTCAAGCGTTAGTACTGTCTCCTCTGCGCTGCTCAATCTGCCGTCTAACAGGCCTTTTGAAGCACTCAGCCACTACAACTCATCCACAATGCTGCAGCCACACCACCTTCAACCTCCCCAAGTTCTCCTATATCGCTCTCCTCCTACACTTCCTGCTTATGGCTGCGCACGCTGAATTCAAGACCTGGCTGCCGATGAATAAAATTATAGAAGGAAACACATCTTCTCTTACGTTCCCAGTCCCTGGATGAGCCTCCTCATTGCTCTGACTGGTCTTAAACTTTGTGATTTCAATTTAATAAAAGAAGACATATCAAATTTCAGGTCCTTATAGTAAAATATAAGAATACTATCATGCCCTGTAGTAGATTTGAAATCTGTATTTTATTCTCTATCATATCACTATAGGAATTTACTTTAGTATAATATATTCTTGTATGATTTTATCATTTTATTGTAAAACTATAATTTTTTTATCGTTAACATTAACAAATGTAGTCATACTATACGGTTATCTATAATTCTAAAGCTGTTATAATTGTGCCTATACAGTTCCTGTGATATTATAACAATGTGTGTTTTTTTTTTTCTGATGCATTATATTAAACAATAACAATTACATTCTCCTTTATGGTTAATTATAGTCATTTGTATGATTTAACTATGCTGTGATTTTTATTGAATTAGGCTGCAGTGTTTCTTATGGTTTTGCAGGATTATATTAATATTTATATTTTGTCAGACAAAAGTCAAATCTCTTTGGAAGTGAGCTGAGATGATGCAGGGATTCATGAAACTGTCAGTGCTCTTCCACTATTACGTACTGATTTTTATGCTGTTATCTTTATTATTCACATTGAACGGAAAGAAAGAACTAATTTTTACGACTCAAATGCTGAAATCCAAACAATGACTATTGTAAATAATGAAAAATAGACATACTTTTATATATCTTTATGGCTATTGTGACAGCTGTTATTTATCAGATCAACAAAAAGCCTTTTATTCATTCATTATTCTGAGTTTTGTACTGCAGAGACTTTGATTTCATTCATAAATGAGATATTTAAGACTGAATGCTGATCTGGTATGCAGTCATATGCATTCAACTACAAAAAAGTGTTAATATACTGAAATTACTAATACAGATAGATCACATTTGATTAGCAATTTAAATCTTAACTGTTTACACTGTTTGGTATACTGTACATGTTGAACATAATACATTTACACTGATAAATACATTAAATTTAAATTTGTAATTATGCAGATATAGTTTATGTGTTCAGGGGAATAGATATAGAGTCAGCATTAGATGAGGGTTATTTTGATTTTTTTATTTGATAATTGAATATTTCATACAGGCTACTGAGGTCTGACAAAACATGTTGTCAGACCTCAGTAGCCTGTTTTCATGTTTACATGTTTTCAGGATCATTGCAGAGGAAGACAGACATTAAAATGTATCCCTGTGTAAAACCTGGCTTAAATAAGTATAAGAAATGGCTCTTATTTGCTAATGGCTCTCACTTTTATTCATGCTGGATGGTATCTGTATTTTCCACCTTGCAAAAGTAAATGCTTGCTAAATTTGTTTATACACAAGACAAATTGCATACAGTATACTTGGGTGAAATCATATGTGTTAATCATTATAATGACTGTAATTGTGTTTTATTGCCACATTCATAAATACCGTGTACAAAGCCTGCCACAGTTATTTTTCCTAGCCTTCAGTGATCCTCATTTCTCAACTCAGGATTGTTGGCAGTAGGTTAGAGTGATGATGGCTGCTCAGGTCTCCTTGTGATGTATTATTGCAAGCTGGCTTCACTGGCAAAATACCCAGCATTCACAGGTGTTTAGGGAAATCATTCGTACTATAATACTGTTTCAGGGTCCTGTCCAGTTTGCAGTGTTATACTGCTGAGTCTGACATGAAGAATCATCTTACAAAAAATTATGTTTGCTAAACATTTATCTCAGGTTATCGAAGAAGTAACTTGACAAATAGAGCCCTGGAGCTAAGTAAGAGCCAGTGTGGAATGATGTTTGTGAAATGGACAAACTCAAAATAAAGTAATGCCTTTGTTTCTCTATCTACCTAATTAGAATTAGAATTACTTTATAAGAATATTCCGCTTTCACATTATGACCAAACGTGAGCGGAGTGCAGTGGTTCATTTCACCCTCACATTACCCAGCACATCCCTTTCAAGCTTCATCCAAAGCCTGTAGCTGTTGGCCTGGTGGGAGTCTCTGAGGAGCCCACAGCAGCCAGTCTGTGCTGGCAGGTGGTCTGAAGGCATGACCAATACGCTGCAGACAGGCAGGCCCTGCTGAGGCTCGATGGGACTGCTAATCTGGGGCAAAACCAGCCCTCAAGCCTTGTAGTTCTCAGCTCATCAGAACCCACTACTGAACGACTACATTACTCTCCAGGCAAAGACGTCTTCCTATAGGACTAGTCTAAAATAAGTACAGATGTTAATGGTCAAATTATCTAGGCAAGCACCCTGGTTAATCATGATAAAATCATCAGTGACCAGAAATAAAGAAACCACTGGAGCTATTATCAGGCCCACAAATTCGAAAAGCATACTACTGCTGCAGGAAAATTACTTACAGGACTAATATCCCTTCTTTACTGATGATTGCATCTTTGTCATTAGTGAGGATGGATAGTTCTACATCCTGTTGTAAGCCATCTCCATTTCCTTCTCACATTGCTACTGAGTGCAGCTGAGGAGGAAGAGCCCTCTCTTGTGCTTGCAGCTCTCGCTGAAAGGGTTGATAGCTGCACTAATGATCTTTGTACAGTAGATGTGTGCTATCGTTAGCTTTCCCTTAGGAGGCCTGTTCTTCCTCTTGCCCATCTGCGGTACCACTGAGCTGAACACACACGAGCCAGCTCCCAGTCAGAGCTGATGATGGGGTAGAAATTACTTAGTATTATAGTATTGCACTGTGAGAATGAAAGAGAAGCAAAGATACAGCTCACCTATCAGCTTTGAACAAGGAAAACATTTTCCTTACACATCAGTAAACAGAGACTCTGCATTATCCATCACTCACATAGGCTTAACTGGGATCATCAGGGGATGAAGGTGATCATTCAGACTGATTAACATGTAGAGATTAGTTTATAGAGAGAGTAAGTCACATTGCGTTCAAGATATTTGCTGCTGCATTGCTAAACAATCATGTTCATCTCTTTTATATTGTTCCTACCATTTCGTTACACTGTTTGAATGCTTTTATAGTAAAGCAGTAAATTATAATTAAGCCATGAGTTTAATTCAGAGGGCCAAGTCATTGTCTTGGAAGTCTCAAGTCCAAAGTCAAGTCCCAAGTCAAGACTGACAAGCCAAGACTTAAAGGAACATGCCGGCAATCTTGCATGTTTGAGCCCAATATATACAATCCACATACATGTTACTTTACAGACAACCATTTCCCAAAATATACCATTTTAGCAAATTTTAGAATTTTTTCTGACCATCCAGACTGCCTTTGAAACTGAAAAAGTTTTGCCTGAAACTTTGGTTTCAGTTCATTCCAGTAGGCTATTAAAATCAACTTGTAGATTCTCAAACATGCTTGAGATACATAATTCATCACAGCAAACAACATGTCTATTAGGTTTTTTGTCAAAGTAACTTTATTTAACTCATCCAATCTGAAACTGAATGGAAAACAATGTACGTCTGACAGGAAATATATCCCAGGAGAAAATGGCTTTTTACCAAGAAATTCAAATGAATGTCCCTTCTACAATTGTGAAAAAGTTTTAGAAGGAGAAACGTTAAATTTTAAGGTGGGTGTATCACCTGAACATTTGATTTTGAAAGACTGGGGGATTTGAAAAAAATAAAAGGAAAATCAAATTAATAGTTTTATGTTTTGGAAACTGTCAATAACGTAACATAATAACATACAGTATATGCAGGTTTTATATATTGGGCTCAAACATGCATGATCACTGGTATGGCCCTTTAAGACTTAATCACACCACATTTTTATAAGCACAAATATTTTTCCAGTTAGTCAAGTATTTTACTGAAAAAGAAGCGAGGTCAGATTCTCTGACTGTCCGCTTAACAGCTCTGAGTGTCACCATCATAATTAATTTTCCAGCCATCATGGAGTGACTCACCCTGATGCCCAGCTCCACGTTTTCTCCTCCGTACACTTCCATCCCCTCATCAAGCAAACCAATCTCCTCAAAGTACAGCCTGTCCACCACAAAGCAGCCAATCAGAGCAGGGCTCCTGAGGGGTTAAAGATGATGAAGATTAGTTTTCTTTGCCTGCTTTTGGTTAGTGCCCAGGAAGAGAAAAGAAACACAGAACATTCACTCAAGTACTATTTTAAGTGAAAATTTGAGTTATTTGTATATTTCAATTAAGATTTTCTACTGTTCCTCCATTGCATTTGTTTCATTTTTCCTCCATTTTCCTTTCCTTTGTTTTGGATTTTGCTCTTTCCATCCTTCTTTTCTTCCTGATTTCCTTCATTACTTTCTTCTTTTCTTAAATTCTTTTCCTCCATGAGTCTTTGTACCTTGGATAGTAAAATACTACCACTAATTCATGTTTACTTTTTAATTTTTTTTTTTTTTTGAATACACTATTTTGACTTGACATGTTCTATTACTTGTTTTCTTCCACAACTGTAGTGTGGATGAACGTTGCATGAATTAGACTTTCAGCAATGCTGACTTATGATTTTCATCTCAAAACTTACCCTTAGAGTTCATTAATCACAGCGTATTCTTTGATTTGGACTAATGTGACATCATGGCATTCACTTACTGGATGGGGGCGCTCTTGTTGCCCTTGTGCCACCAGGACTTGGGTGGGTTGAGGTATCGACACCACAGCTCCCAGTCGAAGCCCTGGGCAGACAGCGGATACTCTTCAATCTCAAATGTGTCGTACTTGATGTTATCAAATGATGGGGAGATTATGCGTGTTCTGTCCTCCTTGATTCTCTGCAGAATGGGTTCAGCCCTTCAGACATGGAGAAGGAGAGTAATTTACTATGAGTATTTGTTTTGACAGTTTTTCTCCATTACCTTTGTTAGCATGTTTGTCATGGAAGGGCACTTTTTAAAAACCAATTTCACAAAATGAATTTGATTCAATTTATTAGTCAGAGGAAGCTCTATTTTTCATCTGACACGATAATGGAAAGGTTTTCTTTTCAAATCTTTTCTCAAAATATGCAGATAAAAAAAAAACTAAGCAAAGTGTTTATTCAATTGCACTTACTGGAGTGATTCAATAATTATTCTTTTTATTTATATTTTTGTTTTCTGTATGCTCAACATGTTAATGCGAGACAAACATACATTACAGCAAAAGCTACAAACAGCTATTTTAAAACTTCATGTTTAAATAAAGAAAACGAATTCACTTTATGCTTTTTGTTTTTCGCTGGTTTAAAATTCTAAAGATTTGAGATTTGACTGTAATGGACAGAGTTATCTGTTGGACTATGAGTATGCTAGCAGACTGGTTGGTGTGTGTGTGTGTGTGTGTGTGTGTGTGTGTGNGGGTGGCATTGATGGTTAAACATACACAGTATACAGCAAACAGAAGCAACACCAGTGTATGTTAGGCCAGGTGTTTCCTCCTGAAGCGTGAGTGAAATATGCTCAATTGTGCAGCAAGCATAAATAAGTTTTAAGTGACTCACCAGCCAACGCTAAACTCGATGTGGGCATCAAACAGGGCCACAACAGGAGCAGTGGCGGCCCTCCACCCGCTCACCCTGGACCGGATCAGACCCTCCTGCTTGCTGTGCCGTACCAGCTTGATGAATCCAGGATGCTGGCTGTTAGTCTCTGAAACAAAGTCCTGCAGCTTCTCCTTCAGCTCATCTACAAAACACACACACGCACGCACACACAGATGTACAACATGAATAATACATCAATATCTGAAGAGGTTTTGAAGATACTATAAGATCGATGAAAAAGCTGCGTGTGAGCAAACGTCTACCCACAAGACTGCATGTCCTCCTCCAGTGGGCAGTATTTCATGTACAGGAGCCAAAAGTACTCATGCTTCAGTGCTTTGATCACTGGACCAAAGAGGCAGCAGCTTCAGCCAGTATCCCAGACATCCGTGGACTTACCCGTCATGACAGGGCATTGCAATAATGAGAACTCAGTCTGTAATGCTTTTCAAAACATGAGGAGATAAAATGGTGGAAGTCGGTGTTTGTCTCCTGTGTTTACCTCCATTATTACCTGAGTCACAAACTGTATGAAGAGTCAAACTGTGGGATAAATGAGATCTCTGTACTTCTATTTTTATGGAGAAGTACATCATAGCTGTCCATAAAACATGAGGAAGTAATCCTCTATAGTAAAAGCTGCTGCATGGTGTCTCCTTTAGTGTCTTCATATGTCTTCTAGTTTTCTCATACCTAAGATGAATTAGTGCAATGTAGTGAGTAGGTTTCCCCTGTGATTCACATGGGGAGGAGATTCATTCACTTGGCTTTCAAGCCAAGTGAATGAAACTTGAGCTAACCATATTTTCAGAAATGCATTTTGCTTCCGAGAATGTTTTGGTGCCATTGTGTTTCTAGATGTTGTAATCAGAGGCTACGTTTGAAGCCAGCTTTGAAATGTAAGCAAAGGGCAGTAACTGAACAACAGTCAACATATGTATTACATCAACAGTCTTATCTTGCTATTTTTTTTAACTTTTTATTCAGGGAATATGAAGAGCATCTGCTAGAGGACATAAATAAGCTGCCTTCTAATTGGAGTATTTATAGGGAGGGAGGATTTTACAAAAGCAACATGGATAAAGTTGTTCAAATTTTACTCTGATCTCAAGTGGTATATGAAAATTCTATTGTCTAAATCTTGTGGCACCATGTGACTGACGTCGTGTTTATATACAGTACAAAATCAGATTCAGTACAGGTTCTGCTTCACTGGGACATAAACATAAAGACCCAATTAAGTATCAGTTTATTCAAATATAAACTCTGGCTTCCTAATTTGTCACATTAATTTTTGTTATTATGCAACCAGCTAAATTATATTAGCTTGCTAGTTAATGCTGGCACCTGTTAGCATACGTCAGGATAAAATTAAAATTAAACATTAAAGCACTGCAGCTACACCAAATAAATTTAACCAATTATATTAACCAATTAAGATAAAATGTTGGAGCAATGTAGCATCAATCCGTGCAAACGAACAAGCACATACCTGTTCTGTGTTTTACATCACAGGTCTCAAACATCATGACAGCATTTGCACATTAAAATGATCATAGACATTTTGCGTAGTCTAAAAAATGTGATGATTTAAAGTTTACATTATTACATCACAAGATTTTTCATTGAAACTGCATATACATAACATTTTAAGAGGGAGGAAGAACTCACACTTTCACTTTTGAGACAGAAACAACAGCATCAGTTTAATTCAGCTTTCCTGTCATGTATCATAAACACAACTGTCTTCATCCTAAGAAAATTAATATCTGGCAATCTCTGCAACTTTTCAATATTGTAGTAGGTCATGTTTCTATGGTAACAATGACTTCTTTGTGGGAACTCACTAAAGCTCATATTACTATTTTATTTCATGCAGACATGAGGAGCAGAACACAGTTACACAGAACTGACTGATGACTTTCAATGAGTGCTGGAATAAGCTACAGCCCCCCCCCCCCCCCCNCCCCCCCCACAAGCCTGCACAGATAAGCTGCTGTAGACGATGGATGGATGGTATGAAAGATTGTAAGGGACACAATTAAAATTAAAAAAAAATTAAAAAATGGAACAAAATATAATATTTGTGAAATACAACACATGTTTTCATTTGTATTTCATTTCCATAAACACATTTACTGTGTCATAATTAAGTGAAAAAAACATATGGTTTATTGCAAACTCTTTATTTATTTTTTTTTGTTTGAATGATTCAATTAATTGTTTTTCATTGTGACATGAATTTTTCATGCCACATTAAAAATCAAATCACAATACGGTGAAAAGAAAAGATCAGGGGTTTTTCATTTCACTGTTGTCCAGCAGGGC
Source organism: Lucifuga dentata (assembly GCA_014773175.1). Lineage (NCBI taxonomy): Eukaryota > Metazoa > Chordata > Actinopteri > Ophidiiformes > Bythitidae > Lucifuga > Lucifuga dentata. The sequence goes on from VXCM01000349.1 coordinate 307,436, forward strand.
GCAGCATAGACGTGCCAAAATTAAATACAAAGCCCTGTCATTTCTTCTTCTGAAGTAGCTGTGTTATTAGTGCCAGAATGAAAAAGAAAACACAGCCCAATCACAGCATGGGGGCAGAGCTTAAGGCGTAGCTTGTTCTGAACGTGCATTAGCAATGATTTTGTATTATTCTGAGTGGAGTGGTTATAGAGAGAATAGGGGACATAGAACTTCTCACAGGTGACAAATTTCTTCAACAAACAAAACGAGCTTTGCAAACAGTAGGAACAAGTTAGCCTCATGCTAATGGTTTGAAGATGCAGTCGGGACATGAAGGGACATTACCAGTCTGATTGACCGGGCTGGTCTCCCATACACATTCCTGTTACCTCCATAATCAGGAATTGGAAATGCGGATTACAGAACCTGAAACTGTGAACCTCTACAGTGTCAAATCATGGCTAATTGTGTGTTCTTCCACTTGTTGCAACAGAGCCACAATCTCATCCTTTATTCTCTCCTGACCCAACATGA